>JAHZNB010001411.1:0-16043 GCA_027744295.1 Callyntrura guangdongensis
CTCCCTCCTCCCTCCTCCCTCCTCCCTCCAAAGATTACTATCATAACTACTAAAGTTACTTTAGGATCCTTTTCGACATCATTTGAATGGTTTATTATTAGAATCACAATATTTTGCTGGAGAGACTCGGACCGGCAGTTATTGGTACACGTAAATACATACATGACCAGACTTCTGTTGTTTTGATTTTCTTACTTGTTCTTCTAGTGCTCACTCTCACCGAGACGGTCTCAGATGTTGTATGTGGTGGTGGTGTGGTACTGGTACTATCGTTCACATTATTTTTATCTGGCCTGGCCTCCTTTGAAGACTAGTTGTTTTTGTTTTTTACTTTTGTTCGTTCAAATGAAAGTATGCTGAAGTGAAAGTAAACGTAACGTAAAACTGGAATTTTAAAATTGGTACATTGTTAAATAGACTTTCCAAGTGAACGGGAAAACACCAATAATAAGAAACAATCCTATTATCTATAACCTCTCGTCTCTTAGACGATAACAAGCGTTTCTTGGTTAAGTCGTTCTTTTCCCTGTCAATCATGAGGACGACTTCAGTTTTATTATTAAAGAGGAAATATAGCCGTAATCCACTGAGGCCACATGAAATAGAAAAGATTCCTTTTCGAGAGTTATCTCCTCTGCAGCTTAAGAATTCAGTGTCCGGAGCGACGTCAAAAGCAGCAGGTACATATTACATCTAGTTGATAGTATATATAACATATTCATCATAAAGATTGGCGTAATAATGTTTTCTTTTAATTTTCTTATTTCATTTGTATCATTTTCAATCCCAATTTCATTACCCACAATTTTAGCTTCTTGTGGCTTTGTTAAATTTTTACTTGTCCTGATGATGATTGCAGTCGACAATCGAAAGTTTGACAAATAAAACTTTTTCTTTCAATTAAAATGTCCTCTAACGTCGTCAGTGCTCAATACACTGAAACTTCACCTAAATGTCTTTTGTTTAAAATACTTTGTTACTAGCCGCAATATTTTATTCTAATTGGTAAAATAATTTTGGCCTTGTGATCTGTTATTTCATAGATGTTTCATGTCTAGAAGAAATGGCTGTCATGTTTGCCTGCATGAAGAAGAATGATTTTAAAGAGGTAAAATGTGCTCAGGAGATAACGACATTTAATAAGTGCTACTCAGAGTTTACTGTAAGACCGAAATGCATTTTTTACGATGACAAAAAATTTTTGTTTTAGCATTTTTGATTCTTGTATAATAATTATTTTTTATAGAGTAAAAAGAAAGCCCTCAAAGCGAGGGAAGAGTCCGGTGAAATGATTACAACGACAAATGCAAGGAGCTTGACTACTAAACAGTTGAATGTTCTTTTGAAGAAGTATCCACAGACAAACGAGAAGCTATAAGAGGGACTTACTTTATTTCCTATACTGAGAAATTATGTACTGTAGACAATTTTACCTTGTATTTACTATGTATGATTCAGTTCGTATTAGCTGTGTGCAGTTTATTTCGGAGAATGTTAGACAGACAAGTGTGTTTGTGTGAAAATAAAGTTCGTTAAATAAGGACCGCAAGACATATAGTATAGTAGTCACGTTTTATTACTGTAAATTTAAACCTAGTGATTGAGGCCGATTTTAAACATATTCTAATTCATCATTTTGGAGTTTTAACTTTCAACAGTACAATAAATGCATGAATAGAACAAAAATTTATTTTTAATGGGACGAAGCATTTAACTAGTCATTATCAGTTAATATTTATTTATTGTTAAACTACAACAGTATCACTAGTCGGATACTATAGTATCCGTTAACGCGCAATAACAGTCCTTGGTGCCGTTGCCGTCCATGCTGTAATAAGCGGATGTGAATCAATGACTTCGATGACTGCCAAAGTGATCCCAATCATTGGTGGAGACACCGTTGTTGGTTACATGTAGTTTTTGGGACGAGTTCGATGTTTATTATTATTCCTTATTTTACGATCACGTTGTTATGCATCCCTTTTTTATTATTGTTTATATTTATTCATAAACAAGGTTTAGTAAATAGTTCCAATTACTAATATGCAAGTATGAATAATAAGATGCGAAAACAATAGTTCGGACTGGTTTGATGCTGGCATCTGATATTTATTTATTGAAATAACATAATATTTCTCAAATACAATATGAAGTTTCTATCTCTCAGCTTTAATCTAATAACTACTTATTCATACAACAGATTAGACACAACAATGAACATCTGATTTACTTAATGGTGTAACTATTCTATTTGAAAATTGTATTCTTTATTTTGGAATGACTGGCTAGCTTATAATCTCTTGCCTGCTAGCTATCGCATGATTAGCTAAACTAAATTCTCCCTTCATGTTCGCTGATTTCTAGTGACACAATATATTAATATGTGAAAGGATTTCCTCTTTCTTTCTCTTGCATTTGCACGACATATACATAATATTACAACCCTTGTTTTGCTGAAGCCGGTGACGACGTGTTCACAAAATTATTAGAGAACATTAAATTCAAAGAAAAGTTCAGTATGTTGTAGGAAAATGTAATGAGTTAACACATGCTATACTTTTAATATTTTATTAAATCAGAAAAATGCTCCAACAATTAGAACAAATTTGGATGACCTCCTATTTAAGTATTTTAACTTTCACTTCTGCTGTTGCTCGTGATGCAGTAAAAATTTATGTATAGATTTTAAAAATTAATGCGAACACGTTTTTTTTAAAAGTCAGTTTGTATTATTGACGATGAAAACTAAATGATGAACGAGTTATTATATTACGCAAGACATGCCAGAGAAAGAAAAAGCAGATGTCCTCTGCAACTGTCAAACTTAAGCAGCACACAGCGGACACAGCACCCTCATCTTCATAATCCACATCATTTTGACAACAGTACGATAAATGTTACTATTCTACAGAATTTATTCCATTAAATAACATGCATAATATATTCATAATATAATATTTATTATTTTAAAATCATTCATATAATGATTTATTTTTGTTGCAACGTTTCTAGTAATACAGTTACAATACCAAAGATGTAAATAAACCAAAAAAATCACGGTATATATCTAAGATAATGGGGATTTTATATGTAGTAAACATTACTATTCTCATTATGTAGGACCCCGTTGGTGAGGAACAGCTCATTCGATTTTAACAGTTTATATATTTTTCATTATTAAAATATCACAATTTCTGCCTGGACCTTTCTCCTGTCAGCATACTAGATTCTTGTAGATTTTATACTTTTCACATGCACGCGCAACATTTGCTTAATTTTGTTTATTATAAAGCATAATATAATTTCATCATTTTTAAAAAGCCAGTTTACAACTATCTTCAATCTCCCAGCGACGGAGAAGTATACTATATGCGTACAAGTACTTATTTATTTGGTTTTGTGTTTCATCATCAAGTTAAAAGGTTCGTGACGATACGTCGTTCACGTCAATTAAATTACCAAAGATAATGGGGCTATTTGAAGCAGGATCCTAAATTTCTTTTAGGTTCGGCACACTCAAAGGATACTGATGTACGGAAAATCTTAATTACATGAAGTGTGTATAATTCGAATTGGTACATGAGTTCGTGGTTTTTGTCAGTAGTGAAGAATGAAGGTATTTTTTCAACACTTGAACACAAGATACCCAAATGCATAGTTAAAAACTTATGGTGAAGTTGAGATTCCAAATTTTTCGCATATCTTTGACCTTGGTGTTAGCATATAATTGTATATTAGTGTACATTGTAATCATTTACTATTTTGCTTCTAATTTCGTATGCATGAATAACTTCATCGGAGACGATTTAACATGCGCATGTGGCATGCGGTATCAATAATCAAGTATATGCCACTTTCTTTTGTATATTCAAAATTCGAGTTTTGTGACTTTGTTTAATGACGAGAATAATGAAGAGAATGTAGAGTGAAAAACTTGGTTGCACTTATGACTAAAAAATATGTCATACAAGAATTACATAAATCGAAAAGGAGCGCTAGCCAAGTAAAACAGGAATAACTTTAAAATATTACTGGCTTATCGTTGGTAAATGGAACTTTATAAATTGCAAGTTTAAAATTAACTGTATAGTTCTACAAATGTGAATCTAAAGCAAAATATTTGTAGTGAATATGAACTATGGAAATAATGAATTTAAAAATTACAGAGAATGGTTAAACAGTTAATTAAACGACGTTGACGACGAGTTCAACATTGATTTGCTTATTATTTGTTCCAAATTTGTAAGATATTATCTACCTGACTTATTACCGTTAACAGAGATGTAATTTTCAGTGAAATCCTTCCCTGCCTGAAATTTGTATCGATGACGTGGACAATTACACAAAGTCAACAGGTTGTACTTTTCTGATATTGTGCGGTTGGGCAGATGGACAGACCGACTGGAAACTAGCGCTCCGTTTTCCTTTTATTTGCAGCAAAGGGTAAATGTAGGGAAATGACATTTTTCCTAGACACATGCAATTTTTAAGTACATATTTACATACATAATAGCAATTTTAGAATTATTCAGTTACTTCGTTTGTTTTGTTCGACTTGAGACAAGCTCATTTTTTCTATGACGTCAGTGCCAGTTACTAAAGATATTTTCGCCAAAGTAAGATTCATATTTAATAATTTGCATGCGACAACGTTTACCAAATTTAGCTGTAGTAGTAAGTAATAAAATTCGTGTTGTTTGTTGCATCGCTTGAAAAAGAAAAGTCTTTCCATAACTTTAAACTAGTGCAGAGGCAACCCAGAGAAGTATGTCCTATGTCCCATTTGCGTTACCAAAACCAAGATGCCTGCCTGCTTCTACTTCCATTTACAGATTTTTACTGGTGGAAGCGATGGATTGTTAATTTAATTTCGACAATAAGTCGTAACTATATACTATTATTTATACACTTTAGCAATGGGGCATAAAATTATTTGTAATACCTATTTTTTATACAACAACGTAGTCAGTCCGTTTTCCCTTAAAATTATGCTTTTTGCCTCGATTTTTTACTTTAGCTTTTAATTAAAATTGACAGTTTGTTGAATGTGTATAATTTTTCAAGAAGGAAAACTTCATTTTGTTCTTTAGCTGAGTATCAACATTCAAAATTGGTTATACATTCCATTTCTTCTTATAACGTATGTGCTTAGGGCACACCGCTGCACTTGGGGAATATAAGATTTTCCGTTTTACTTTTTCGCTTATCTACTCCCTTATTTTTGTCATATACCTACACATAAACCAACAAATGCATTTTATCTAGCAGTATACATAATACAGACAACTCCTTAACATTTTAACGGTGCAACGTATCTAAAATAAAAATGAATTGGAAGCATCCTCATTGTTATGACTTTACACCCTTACTTTTGTATTAACCTAAACGACAAATCTGCAAGCGTTGAATGCTGTACTCAACTTTCTGGTTTCGTATTACGTCCATATATGTACATTTACCAAAAAATCTTACCAAAGTGAAGATACCAAAAATTTGCTAATTCTGCCACAACTACTGTCAATAACTAACCCAGGTACTTTCAGCCTAGAATGGTAACGTCAGCACCACCGTAAACTTCGATTTGACTGACTGTGAAGGAAGTGACTATAATTGTAGTTTTTTTAATGTTTGTATTTCTAAACACGATTTACGACGGTCTCATGGCCCACCAAATAGCCGAACACGGAAGAAAAGATGGAAAGAGTTATGTTCGTTCATTCACAAATTAAATTCAACGTATAGAATGATAGCCTTGCAAATTGCAAGTTGCAATTTGAAAATATATATCTAGACGGTTAATAGTTTACCTTTATCGTGCTCTGCAAGGAAGCCATTGTACATATTCATAAGATTACCTTAAATACATGGTCAAAATGTACCTTTTCAACATAAACGAAGGGCATTGTTTAACCATTATAAAGCATAATGCGGTAGCGACAGTAGACATTTCTTTAATTTTTACCATAAAAGTTTCACTTCCTCGATTGCTTACTGTAGGAACCTGTTCATACTTTACGCTATAAAGGTGACGTGGTTTGTTTATTACTAACGGACCAAAGCCGGAATAAAGTTCTTGTGCAGGGTAATATTAACACTGATTAAAGTTCAGCGACCAATTTAACAAATTACATTTAATATTTGAAGCAGAATAGTATTAGTAGTTGTTGTAGTCCGTAGTTGATTGGCGAGTTGAGTCTTCTTGAGTCCTTCACCGTCATTTAAAAAACGTGTGATGTGTGTTGTGAATTTATTCCTTTCGCTCACGTCATGCGGCCTTGCCCACACGATAAGAGCAATGTTCAATGTAATCATTATGAATGGCGACATGTTAAAAAAATCGTTTTTCTGAACATTATATATATCTCACTAGTACAGCGTCGTACTAAAAGCTTGCAACGATTTCATGATCACATCATCCTGAAAGTGAAAGAAAAGAGGCAGTTTAAAACATCTCGTTTCGTGAGCGAGAAAGGTGGACAAAAAGTTGTAAATAGAAATGTTGGAAATGGTTCGCGAAAATAAAAAGTGATATGGGAGTTAGATATGGCTGTGCACATTTACCAAGACACATATCTACCCAAATCGCTCTACCCATTTTAGTGTATATATTAAACCATATATCAGACAGTATTATAAAAATGGTACTATCACAGAGCAATTTTAACGAAGTGAAAATAAACGCCACTATATGGAAAAAAATAGTGATGTCATGCTACATGCATTTTCTCATGACTCACTGTCACGAGAGACATTACAAGGTACAAAAATCATATTACCACAAACAAGAAGGCGTTGAACAAAACAAGACAATCGAATTGGCAACTCCCAAAGAGAAAAGTCGTTTCTTAAAAGCGTGCAATAATCCGTACGTCTTTGGGGCGGAGTGAGACTCGTTTTCCGAAGAAAGGAAAGAAAAAAGTTACAAAGTGTGCGTGTGGTAGTAAGGGAAAAGTCATTAATAATAATATCTATACCGATTCCAAGAACGAGGTTACAACAAATAGTGTAATATAATACCATCGGTAGGGTACCACCATTCAGTGATGGGCTCACATCCCCGTAAAAAACAAAAGGGTTGAGTAGGGCAATAGAACAGGGTTTCAAGGTAGTTTCAGAGATAAAAGGTATGGATGTTTCAAGTCAGATTTAAAGAATATTGAAACAATATGCTTTAGAGAATTGCAATAAAAAAATAAGCACATTGAATGCACTTTTTCGTTTCGTCTGCATGTTTCTTTGTCCCTAAAATACGTTCCTCTTACTTGATTCGGTTCCTTACATCTTACTCATGTTCATATTAAAGACAATAAATTTATACTGTAATTTCAATTTCATTTATCAAAGATTGAATAGATTGACAATTTGTGAAGCATTTAAACGTGTTGTTTTTATGATGGCTAATGGGGTAAGCTAGGATGCTTGTTAGAATAAGTTTGGAATGATTATTAGAGGGAGACTGATTGCTCACTTTGTGGGTTGATGGGAGAAAAATGGTTTGTTTGATTTTGTTAAAATGAAAGGACGAGGAGTATAAAGTGGTCCATAAATACCCATCATTGCCCCACTTTTGCGTTCAGTTAGTCGCTGTTTAAACAGTAGCATCGCCGTCATCGCCGTCATCATGGCCATGATCAGATCATTTTAACAGGTTATACAATATGGTTTCGGATTTGTAGGTTAAATCCCCTTCGATATAGCGTAAAGAGTATAGGTTGCATTCAGAAGCAACATGGTGACTAACCAAACTAGGCTTGTGCGAGCAAAAAAAGGTAAAAGCGGCAAAACGACTTTTTTCTTCACTTGCATGTGCTTTCAGAGTTAAAGCAAAATGAAAGTTGGAAACATGTAGAGGGGCAGAAAGACACACGGAGAAATGATGATAGAAGAAAAATATACGATGAAAAAGGGAAAGGCATAATAATAAAAAGTTGCACAAGAGAATGATCGTGACTTTTTTCAAAGATTTGCTGTTTTCTTCCCTCTTGACTGTTTCATTTGTATGTTTATTTATTTGGGGGAGTTTCTGACTGAACTGAACATGCCAAGGTAACGTATGCTAAACAACCCATCCTTTTCCTTCTTTTTGCCCTTATCGTACGGCAGTGATATTATAGGTTTATGCATAAAATATAAAGCAACCAACAAGTTAGATTATTTCTGCCAGCACCATCACTGTCATTTTTCTCATGAACCTTGTGTAAATATATAAATGTAAAGGGAAGGGTCGACTTGGGCTGCTTCTTCCTCAACACAAAAAGCAGCAAAAGTTTGGGTAGGTGTACGTTTCGTTTTATTCAGTCCCAGCTAACTTGAGTAAATAAGCGTGAGCATTAGTTGCAATAATATGGGAAATACCTACTGCCTATGGGGCAATCCTGGCTTAAACTGGATAGTGCACTCGGTAAATGTGTATCTATGGGCTTCCGTGCGAGTATTAGCTAAGTGCCCTAGGCAAAAATGTAACTTTCTTATATTTGGACTTGTTGTTGTGAAAGTAAGAGACCAACTACCTACACACGGATACATATTCTATTGGTCGATCCCAAAACCAACACGGCGCGCAATTACTATTACCATGGTAGAACGACGAAGTTGTGTTTTTGTTTTTATTACAGAGCTGCTAACGAGGAGAGGAACTAGTCTGAGGAAAAATAATTGCTTTAAAATTTGTCCCGGTTTATTAAATCGAAGACTAAGAACTCGCTGATATCTTCAATTTTTACGCTTTTACACAGGTGCGCACATAAATGTATACGCTACTTCAAATCTTACGTTACCAAATAATCTAATTATCACTAAGATGCTGGTTTAGGTTTGGTTTACAAAGTAAGTGGCAGTATTCATATACAACATTTACCTTTGTAATAACTACCATCAGACAATTATTTCAATCACTGAAATAGACTTTAGTAATAGAAAAAATAATGCTGATCATAACATACGGTTTTGGTTTTAAATTTAGTTTGTTTAAAGGACAAAGTTAATGGCGATGAGCAGTTGGTTGAGAGTTATCGGTTGCTATCTGTGGTGAATGTTGTATATGCTTACTGCCATTTACATTGTAAGCCAAACCAGCGCCTTGGCCTATTTTGGCAAGGATAGCGCCACTTTTGTCAGAGTTTTGATTATGTCAATCTAAATACAAGTTTAAAATTTAGATTTAAACTTGGGTTTGTTATTTAAATTGTTTGCACGTTTCCCTGTATAAAAGTTTCAAATCCATCAAGTCAAATAATAATAATTTTTTGACAAAATGCAAATGAGAATGTAAGCTGCTATAGGATATCTCAACAAGAATTCATTTTATAACTTAATATGGATACAATGCCATGCATCAGACGGGTCCCTTTCCTCGTCAGTGGAAAGCTACTCTGAAAGTGAGACAAATATAAACTGTCTTAATTGCAGCAGCTATAGAGACGCAGATGAAAACCTTAATATTCATATAAGTTGATTGAATTGATAAAGACTTCATTTTGGCTTGCCATTTGATCTAGTATCGGTATACAAAATTTGAGCTAATTTGGATGAAGTTTAATCTTCGACCCCCAGGGGATTGGCCAAATTTGCTGAAATTGTATCCCAAAGATGCCACTACCCTAAGGTACCTGTGTGTCAAATTTGAGCCTAGTCGGTTGAAGCTTCTGGCCTGTAGAGTGATGATGGAAGGACATACAGACAAACACAGCAAATTGATGACTAGATGAAAAGTTTTTCATCTGCGTAATAGTATTTACAGCTTACCGATAAGCTAAGCTGGGTATACCATGGCAAGCCATTCTAAGGTCTTGACTGATTATACAGATTGAATGGTTTGCTTACACAAAGACAGCGAGATGAGCTGTGATGTGAGAAGTTATCTGTAAGCTTATTCTGGTTGGTAGGAGGGGGAGCGCAGGAGAAAGCGATGATGGTTCTAGTAAAAGCACACACTTTCTGCTGTGATCAAAGATTCCCAACAGTTAAAAACGCGATCACAATCAAACCTGTCGTAGAAATCTATCTTTTTCCTGTAGATACGTTTTTTGGCGGAAATTGCTTTCAGCTGTATACCCAAATGTATGACGTTCCTACGAATACGCGTATAACATATTAGTATGGTAAAATCATCAGAAATTCTGGAAAGAAAAAACAATTTAAATAATTTGCGACGATATCAGAAAGGGGCTTCATGAAGAGTGATGGTACTAACAAGAGGGAAAATGCGAAATAACGGGTAAGTAGACAGTAAATGGATAGGAGGGGGAAAGTGAGAGAGAGAGGAGGGGAGAAGGAAAATGAAAGGAAGTGGAAACGTACGTTACGTACGTGTACTCAATTCAAAAAAAACGTTTTCTACATAATAATATGTAGAAAACTCGGTTTTCGGTTTGAGTTTCACTTGAAAATCTGTATTCTATTGTGTTTATTTCCATCTGTGTCCTGTTTTGTACAGTGGTTCGAAGTAAAAAATAAATAAAGGTACAAGTACCAAAGTACCCACTCAACTAGTTGTGGATTAATGTGTACACTTTCTCCAATATCCAGGAAAATACTCAAGAGAGTATCTTTTTACTTTGTTTACTTTGTCGAAAAACTCAAGGTTCTACCGGAAAAACACTACTGAAAATAAATACATACATAATGATGATGATAATAATAATAACAACAACAAAGAAAAAACCACTACTATACTCCCAAAACTTGCTAGTTGTGTTATTTTGTACGTGTAGAAAATCCTTTGTATATAGTTTTGTTTAGTGAAAGTTTTTAAATAAGAAAAACTTACTTTTAAACAGGATTCAAGAAACTCTTCGATTGTCACGATTCCGTCTCTGTTGACGTCAAATTTCGAGAAAATTTTATCGACATGATCCCTTGTCTTCCTGTCCTCTCCCTGCAAATAACCGAATTTCAAATCGAGTCATCACGGGTTTCAGAGATGGCATATCAGCATCCTTTCGGACAAGTGCGCACATGCCATGAATAAATCATACGGCGACATTTGTAATCATCCCTACGTATACGAGCATAAAGTATCCTCAATGTTTCATTCTATCTACTTTGATGGAGTACTCAGTCATTCTTAATATCTACACTCGTAATATTAGCTTATAAAGACTTTTCTCCTCTCTCAATTCTTCCCGGAAAATTGTTGGACTAATTGATGGCAGCAGAACAGAATCATAAACAAAAATTAACGGTTGACAACGCTCGAGAGATGATCAGTTACGTTGTTTCGACGGCGTATCCCTCCCAGCAAAATAAACACGACATGACTGTTTGGAGTTACTACTACTACTAGCTAGCTAGTAGCTAGCTTCCTCTCTGGAACGCGTGTGATTTAGTACCCTGAAGAACACGGCATTGTAACATAACATACATAGGTATAAGGCCTTGAGCACAGAATTACCATTTAAGTTTATAGCATTTTTCTCTCCGTTAGCTAAAGCGTGTGCATTGCTTTGCATGACTGAAAATATTACTAGGCTATAATAATAATAGTAAAAAAAAACTTTCTAGATGTAAAATGGTAGGAAAAATAAATAGTCACATAGTAGTGAAAGACACCTGATATGACATAAAATATATATTTTTCAAGATAAAAATTTGAGCCGTAGTTGCTAACTATTTGATTTACACAGGAATGTATAAATATTTTAAAGCCTCTACTGAACCGAACGGGACACCGAGAGTACTCCCACCAACTCGCTCATAATTTAATTTACTTTCCAGAGTCAAGTGCTAGCATTTAAGTCGTTGGATTTATACACAAGTGTTGATTTTTCATGATTAATATTAAATATTATGCAAGAACAATATAAATACTGTTATGAGCACAACGTAATTATAAAAAATTGCATGAGTCTTTTGTTTATGTGATAACCTCTTGTTAGAGTGTGTACCACGGTCGTACAATAAAATTAATAAAAAAGCTAATGTAAATTATCAAGGATGTTTGCTCCGAGTTGAAGAACAAGGTAAACAATAAACAGAGATAGGAGCTATTTACCAACCTGTTTTGATACGCCAACCAGATCATGCACCGCTGAAATGATGTCGAAAATTTCTCTCTTCGTGATGAACCCATTTCCATTGCTATCGTACAGTCTGCTAAATATCCATCTCAGTTTTTCCCGACTGGATCCGCGTAGGAGTGTAGAGAGTGTTAATATCATATCCTGTTTTTTGAAAAGAAAACATTAAAAGCATAAACACGCAACGTATCACCATTACCACCACCATCATCTTTCCTCTTCAGGAAGTAAATCAGACAATACCGTCTCAACAGCGTAAATCTCGATACGACGGAAATTTATAAGGATGAAATTTAATGATGAAATTTTTCATAAATCGACTCGTATCTTGCCGATGATGTTTTAAAAAGGATGTGGTTAGGGCAATTTCCCGTTTTGTAATTCTGTTGGAATCACATTTATCGCTCAGTCGAGTGGAAATGTAGGCGAGTGTGTATAGAATTTCTTATTAGTTCACAGCACAGTCAACATGTAAGGCAAACCTAATATTATACATAAGAAGGCAGAGGAGCAATTTTAAAGAGATTTTTAACTGCACACTACGCTCCACTATTTTTTATGAGTTGGGAAAATTTACTTTCACTCTCTGCTATCGTATCGTTGTCATTTCGTATATTATTACTCAACGTCCTTGTCACATTAATATATATGGTATTGAGCAAAGAAAACACGCGCAGTTATATTGATAATTTTGTCAATGTACATGTGTCTTCGGCTAGGGGAGTAATCTGCTGCCGAAAAACTGGTAGGTTCATTTTGCCCCGTCAACACGTTTTCGCAGATGGCACCCACAGGATAACCAGCACATGTCGGTGTATATTCTTGGACATTCTGCTAAAACGGCTTTGGAGCCAGCTGATAAATATATATATTTATATATAATGCAATCATGCTCCCTTCTTATTGTACTGCGTTGGACTGTCCAGTCTATAAAACTCGAGTCGTAGCCTTAATTCAGTTTTTACTACTGCAGCAGCGACACTGGAACCGATCATACTTCGATGATTTAGCATTTCATTAATTTCACTTCACTCCCAGTGAGCACTGGCATGAGCATCCATTTTCAAAGAGACGTTCCTACATCAGTCACCACCACTCACCAGAATGGCGAGTTTTGTGGAGGAATTGAAAGGAAATAACAAAAGGGGCTAAATCAAAACAGAGCTTAAGCCGTGTGTGTTTTGAAATAAAGAACGTATTCATGAGTAAAAATAACATCCAATGAATTGAGTCAGAGTTTTATCCCATTTTAACAGCCAGCTTGTTCAATTACAGAACAGGTTCGGGGAGTGAGAGTCCAGTTTTTTATATCAGCGCGGGTAATGTACATGTCAAAAGGAACAGGAAAAACTGCTGATTACCTTAAAGGTGATTGCTCCGCAGCTGGTAACGTCAAATGCCCGGAAAACCAAGTGAGCGTAAACCGATGAATCTGTAAATTGAGAATTCAGTTTAATAAAATGAGAAGAGAAAAGTTAGAAAGCAAATATGTGACATGCCAATTCATTCGTATCATTTATTTTAAGTCATTTAAAATACTTTTATTTTAAAAGCAAACATAAAAAAGCAAACATATCGTCTGTCGTAATTTTGCAGCTTTAAGAACAACTCTGACGAGAAAACTTTCCCATTGCGGAGTGTGGCTACCATTACTGGCGGAACGTGGTGAAAAAGAGAGAGAGAGAAAGAGAGCAAGAGAGCGGTTGTTTACCTAAGGAGAGTTCATCAAAGAGAATGATTACTTTTTATTTTATCTCTCTGACTAATGCAATGACTACATAAAACCATTACTAGAGAAAAAATAACTACAACTTTTACTACTACTGGTACTACTGTATACCTATAGTACGTCATAGGAGTAAATTTTTTATGGTTCCCAAATGGAATTCTAGGGAATAGAATCCACATAAGTACTAAGATGCCATAGATTTTCAAAACAATATCTGTTGTTCAATTCGTGTGTGAAAACACGGGAGAGAAAGAGAAATAGGCATCCGTCAAAAGAAAAGTTTCCCATCATACATTTGGTTTCTCAAAAGAAGTAAATAAAGAAAAAGATATTTTCTTGTAAAAAAACTGCTATTGGATACCATTCGGTAAAAGTATCAGACATAATCGTAAAAATCACGTCATGAGAACCAGAAAAAATGGCGCACAGCAGCGCTTTCGGTACATTTTACAGAAATCGACGTACACGTAGTATTGCGTATATAGACGTGTAAGTACAAATAAATCTCCTTGTAATATTCTCTTTCCCTCTCTCCTTGGCTTGCCGTCGTGGTTAAGATTTTTTGAGGTGTATAATTATCTTATACTTCGCAACTTAACGCGTCTCACAAAAGAGTGTACAATTGAAATGCGATGTATGTACAACGAAATTGTAGTTCTTGCATGCCCACACCCCCTTTCCTTTTAGAAGAAAGCATCTTGTCACTTCATTTTTCTCCTTTCTCTTTTTCAGCATTAGTTCCACAGTTACACCAACTAACGCAGAGCACAACCTTGGAAAAAGTTAGCGCTACTATAGAACAATATGTGTTGTATGTAACCGCAGGAAGAGAAGGCTAATTTTTGCTCAACTAGAAAATGTGATGACGGGGAAACCACAGAGAACGGAGTGATAGGATGAAAGTACGAGTAAAGCCGGAATGAATGGCACTAAATAAAACTAATGATAAGTGAATCATGCCATTAGATCAGCAAATACTTACTTTGGTCATCATCAGACTACAAATGATTGCCTCACGTAGCAAAAAACTGCCCTACTCTTGTGTAAAGCGCGTGAAAGGCAAGGAAATGCAGGAACATAATGATGCAATATGCTTGCTGCTGCGTACTGCAGCATTATAGCGAATGTGAATGCATAAAAGATGTGAAAAAAAACATGAAATGAAAAATGTCAAAGTGAAAACAAACGTTGTGTTACTACTACTACTTGAACTACCGATGTTATTATTACTATTTTCACTATTATTATTATTATTACACCAAAGCCTCCGGCAAGTTTTCCAACGCCAATAGGGATCTTTATGTGAAAGCAATGTGGAATCCACACACAATCCACCCACCGTAACTGCTACAGAACGAGATGAGGGTCGGGATCGGGAAAGGTAGTGGGAATAGGTAAATCATCAAGAGAAAAGGGAATGTATAAGCAACGTAAGAAAATGATGAACATCGTGAAGGGGGAATAAGAAGCAGACTTTTCTCAGCTTGGCTGAAGGCATCCAAGATTAATAAAGAGTCTTTTATGGATATACGATATTGCTACTATTGCTGAGCTGTCTCGCCCGTCTGTCTCTCTGTAGTTTGTACCTACTCATCTCCATCGTTAAGAGCACATTGTATTATTTTTGCTGCCACAACAACAGTATTCGGCATTCTCGTTGCTTTTATTGCAAAATCCTCTCTCCACACCAAACACACACACATGGATGGAATGGCACATTTTATAAGAAGCAGAAGGGAGAAACGGGGGAATAATAAGAATTGGCACGATTTCGTTTGATGCTGCTGCTGTTTTGTGTCGGTATGTATTTGTACAGAGTTTGTAGTTTTGTGTGTGTATTACGTTTTTGTGTGTAATGCCTGCCTCGTTGCCGTTGTTTTCTGTTGTTGTTTCCTTTACATGGTAGATGTACGATGAGAAACTGCGAAACCATGAAACATGTGGTTAAATTTAGTATGAAGGTAAAAAAACGAGGGGAAAGAGGATGCTTGTTTGCTCAGTAACACAGAGTCCGCCTATTTCTTCTCAGTTTTTTTGTAAGTACATAAATTGTATAAAGTTGTACAAAAAGAAACTGCTCAGGCTGGTCTTGTCTTGCCCTGCCTGCTGTTTGCTGAGAGTTCGAACAGATGGGCAAAATTAGCTCGACAAACATCATCACATGGGAATATGTTTGTATGAAATCAAGAGAGGGAGAAAGAGAGAAACAGCAAAGATCATATACGTATGCGAGAAACAAATCCATCCATCCACCATCATCAATGCACAGCGTTACCCCATGTGTTCCATACAAGCTT
>JAHZNB010001412.1:0-20178 GCA_027744295.1 Callyntrura guangdongensis
ATTATAGCTAGTCTGTTGTACTTTGTGTACATGTGTGGTGCAATATGTTAGGTTTAAAAAAATGCATCGTTCCAAAAATATCCTCGTGTAGACAAACATTATGTATATATGTACCTTTCCGTATCCCGTGTGCTGTTTTTTTTTCTTACCTCTATCCCGTGGTTACACTCCACATAAAGTCCACATAGCACGCCACTACTGGCGATGATGATTATATCTCGTACGTTTCTGTCTCTTTTGATTCAAACTCAGAGCAAGACCAACATGGAAAAAAGCAAACTCTCTGCGCGTATCTAACAGAACAGGAAATTGTGTGCTTGCAACATTTCCAATAATTAATTGTCTGAGTGAGTGCGTGTCAAAAGAAACATGATACAAAACCGCTGTAAAATTAGGCAGATAGTGGATTCATCCCTGAACACACCGTCTCTCTTCTTCCTTTAGATTGTTTTCGTTGACGTAACTCATCGTAAATTCACCACCTTATTCCAGTCAAGCCACGAGGAGCCAAGCAATAATTGAATAGTACAAGCCATAATAATGCTATGTGATGCGTATTAGGTCGCGTCAAGGTACTTGAACTTAAGACTAACTTATTACGTATTTTTCAAGTTTTGCTTTAAAAGAGGTGATCATTCCGCCATGACACGTTGTAACGAGCATTGTAATGAATTCTTTTTCTCTCGTTATGTGCCACATCCATTCGTAATAGTAGTATTATGTAGTTGTAAAGAAAAGAAATTGAAAAGATAAGAAGAAAAAAAGAGAGATGATGACGATAATATGTAGTATAAAGATAATCCGTGCGTGAATTTCAGGTAGAGCACAATATTGGAACATTAATGATAAAATGACCTACTAGAGAAGAATAAAGTAATGTAAAGAGCAGCTAGGAAGAGTAATGATTGTGATGTTTTTAATACGACTGGTTTATTAAGATTGCTAACTAAACAGGAATGATGTGATGTGAGATGTGTGATGATAAATTCAGAGTGATCCATAGAGTAACACTCACCTTGAACTTGATTTTATGTAGCTTATATTCTGATGATTGCTGTGATTTCAGACTAGCAAATAATAAATTAATACCACTTTTGTTTATTGGGTTGCGTCTTTGCTACCAACCCCACCACCATGTGCATGCCACTTTGGCGTGGTGCAAAAGAGGTGCAACTTTATGAAATATAATATGTATATATGGGCCGATGCATTGCGTTATTGTATGGGTACGTTCCAAACCCTGTGTGTGTAGTTTGTAGGACAACAAAAAGTATTATTAGTGTAGGCAATACGTGCGATATGGAAAATAGTATTAAAAGTGTAAATTTATGTAGTATCTAGTAACGGTTATTTCAAAAGTTTGATAAGGTTTATTCCATGTGTAAAGAACATACGTATTTTATCCAGCTTGTTGATTGCTTGCTTGCAGTTTCTGAGTACGAACAATATGTTGTTTACGTATTTATGTTCCCAACCGTGGAATCAGAGAGATGGTAGAATGTGGAATGTAATATAATTAAGCGTATCGTTTTTCACAAGCTATTAATTGTTACTTCATCACCCAGTTGTTGTTTGCGTTGACGCAAGCTAAAACTTCTATCTGAGCACCTATATGATTAAAGCAAAAAAGAGGACATGTTCCTGAGAAGATTTTGCATGTTTTTGAGGTAGAACCAGTCAAGTCAGGACAAAAGTAGAGAGAATAAGTTTGTAAGTAAGAGATTTTGGATGCGAAAATGCGGGTTGTTGTTGTGTGAAGTCAATTTGTGATCTTATCAGAAATTTAGTCAAGCTGGGAGAATAGAAGGATAAAAAGATGAAATAATGATGCCGTTTGTTTTTCTGGACTGTCTTGACTGTATAACTACTCGTCCATTTAGAGAGCTAGACAGAGATTACGTGGGAATATTGGGTAAATAAACGAAGAAGAAACGAGAAACAAACATACATATTCCATTTCACTTCGTCACGTTGTTTGGGCACTAACTAAATTGAATACATCGCCACGTGTCTATGTAATGATGAGGATGATGTTCATTTTTGGATTTCGGGTTGGAGTACTGACGCAAATCAAGCTTGTCATAATAGGTAGCTCATAATAGGAAATGTGAAATACGAATACAAAGTAGATAGGTACGACATGTAAGTAGTAACGTTGGTCGCTGTGATGATGCTATGGTGTAAATGTAGTTAGTAAAGTTAAACTATGACATTTTTCTTTTATATAAAACGCTAGTCCAGTGGAATGCTTTCATTTGACATGATTTGCATCACTGTTTGTACATACACTAGATTTTATTATCATTAAACCATTACTGATTTAATTGACAATCTTCCTACAAAAAATATGATTTTTTTGGCCAAAGTTAACCATTTAAAGGAAATAAGCAACAATTTTATGTACCTTTGATTATACAAAAATTCAATTTGTTTTAATGAGCTCCTACTAGTTAACTGTTGTGGAGAACATTGATCCATATTATCGTTCATGGACATATAATTTTATCTAAGTTCGTTATTTAATATATTATATAAGTTTACTTTTATGCCTAGTTTTATTCTAAATTGCATTTATCTTGTACTATCAACGAACCAACAAAATATGTTAAAAACCGAAAATGAAATAAAAAACCCAAATGGTTTAAAAATTAATTTTCTGATGACCGGCAAAAAAGTGGAAAATGTCTGTTCGTGTTTTTGTCATTTTTTAAAAATTTGCACAGAAGGCATACTCCGTTGCGTTGTTGCGATTACACATCATGACCGTCTTGAAATTCCATTAAACCGCACAACGAGCTAGAGAGCTAAAAGCACCCAGGAGGAGCGCGTGCATTGGATAATTTGCAACTTGGAACAACAACAAACCCAACGAGACGAACGAAACCCAAAGGAGAAAACAGCAATGTATATTATGTCAACCCTATAGCAATGTTTTTACCTACCGTAACAATGCAATCTTGTATCCAAATGGATTCCTTAGGTTTACAGTAGCATTTTGTTTTACTCACAGAGAGAGAGAGAGAGCAGAAGAGGGAGACCCGATTATTCCCGACAGCACAGCGAAGAAAAGCAAAAAGCACGGTTTTATGAAATATATTATCACTATCGGGTATCCAACGTGCTTACAGAAGCGTTGGGCGCTGCGACGGTATTAGTATAGTATTACTGTAGCATAATATTGTGCATGAAACCATACGAAATACCACTTTCTTTTCTGCCTTTCAAAGTCCAGAGTCCAGATGATGCTCTCTCGATGATGATATTGACGATGATTTGGAGCAGCGTTTCCAAAGACGTTTCACTCACCTTTATATGTATATCTTTTATTTTGTGAGCAATACTTTAGTGCTAGACTGCTGCACATCTACTACTACTCCTGCCATAATCATAGCCTACCAAAAATAAAGACATTGGGATTGGGAATTGGGACCATAAAACTTCATTAATGCACACTTTGACTTCTAGAACAGTAGATACATAAAAAGTCTTATCGCAACGCAGATCTCTCTTAATGTACGTGTGCTCTCTGTCGTTTCTTTACCGTGCTGCTGTTGCTGTGTATTAAAATGACAAAAAATATTCAAGGGATCAGTCACGATAAAAAAAATGTTTTTTCTTTTGCATTTTCTGGTTTTAACTTAGTCAAATTAAAATGAAAAATAATAACAAACAACTCCAGTCAGAGTTGAATTAAAGCAAAAAAAAAATCCCCTTTAAAATTTCACATTCAAAAGAATAATGTAACAACATATGTTGCTGCCATATCTAAAAATCTATTTTCAGTTTTCACTGCACTCCCTATTATCATCATACCGTCGTCTTTTTATCATGCAATGTCATCAGCAGAATATACAGTTTTTCTATTGACTTTCACCTACTATACGTTCATTAATCATCACAGGACAGTAACTTGATACGATTGTGGAAACATTAGTGAAGTCGTCTTTATAACCGACCATTATTGCATATCTCTCAACGAATTAGGATTTGTTCTTCAACTACACACACAGCCAAAGCCAACCAACAACGGCAGCCACGGAACAACTAATAGTAGAAGCCAGCAAAAAAGTGGAGCTGCCAAAAGTCGAGATTTTAAAATAGCCACAATATTATTTTCATCATCCACACAGGACCAGTTCTTCTTTATCTTTCTGTTTGTACTTCTTGTCGTACTACGTGTTATCGCCACTATGCTTATGCACACAACTTTGCATCTTCAAAGGACAAAAATAACAGTGCATACCAACATGAACATATACCTAAATACGAGAACCTTTTATAGTTGCCAATTTTAAATGTACTGTGTGGGGAAAACGGTTACGTTTTTAACTATAAGACGCGAGTATTTACGTTTCCCGTTTTCCGATATATGCAGACAATGATTAGTAGCAGAAGCAAAACAGAGTAGCGTTGTTTTGTACACACACGTACACATAAGCATAACTTGCGTACTGTTTTCCGAACGCTTTCAAAATATTGTTGGTGATTTGAAATTTGAACAGAACCCGGAGGAGCTGAGCAATCCGTTGTCGTTCATAGAATCACCAAAATAATATTATGTACACTTTATAGTATCTTGTGCCCATTGCTCTTTCTGTACTTACCAAAGAGCAATAGCACCATTCAACTTATAGCGTCCGGCATTAAAATGTACAGCTCTAAAACGAGAAGTCGTTGACGAGTAGCAGCGGAGGCTTTAAAAGTTGTCGTCCTCTCTCCAACAAAAACTGTTTTACATATCATCAGTGGAAATCATAACAGCCGAGCCAACAAAACATTGCCACCACACACACATACACACACAACACTTCTATGTTGAATGTGGGATGTGGGTCTTTCTCTCTTTAACAACGTATTTTTATAGTTGGAGTATCATCGTCGTCGTAAAAAAACAAACGGATTGAAATGCCGTGAGCACTAACGTTGCACCAGTAGTAATAAACATCTTGTTGACGAGATAAGCTCCTTTTCCAACACGTCTACCAACAAAATCGCAAATAACCGGTGTAAAACAGTTTGATTTAAAACGAATATATTATTATGTTACCCATACATCCGGCATACCTACTTGTGTATCAATATTTTTGAAATAACATTAATGTTCGTGTATTTTTCCGGAGAGAGAGAGAGTAAACCACAGAACCACAGTGGTACATTGCGAAATCAGAGAGACAGTTGATTCCGGTGCCAATGCCATCGCCATATAGTTTTTTTTCTTCTATTTTGTGTGTAATCTATCGTTTCCTTGATGGTTATCTTGAGTGTATACACGCTTTACACTGCATTTTCATGTCACGCATCAGTACAACATCTTTGCCCCTGCCTGCATTTGTGAGTGCGCCATGCAGATTATTCTTGCAAGAAGTGTGAAGTCTTGTTAAGACATTTGCTAAAATAGTGTACTTGTGTGACGACTGCACGAACAATCCGACCGACGAAATTAACTTGCTTTTTTAGTAGAGAAAACCGAAATCCTTTATTCTACTAACTTTTTGGTGCCATATCAAAAAATAATAATAATAGTAATTGTTATTATAAGAGACTGACTTTGGACGACAAAGTTCATATACCTCTTTTTCCAATATACATACCACACGGAAAGAAATCTGATCAGTGACGGTGACGGTGCTGCTATATAATTATAGTACTTACATAAACAATAAGCGACTCAACTTGCACAAGTCGTTAATAAAATATAGAGGGTTTGTTTATTGCCCTGTTTTTTAAAAGAAAGTAGGCAAGATCGCTTTCTTTATACAACGAGATTTTGGTGAAAGTTGTCAAAAGATTTTCTCACGACAACGAGAAAACAGTCAAGTTGTGCTTAGCAGGACATTATTGCGGAGATTTTTATCGAAATTATCAAGTTTGAGGAGCAACGCAGAAATTGAATAGTTTGTGAAAGGTGGTCCTGATACTGGATGACAAGATGTCGGCCACAGAATTTGGTCGTGGAAAAACTATATTTGTGTTAGCCATTGTGATTGGATGCTTTGCGGTGCTATGGCCAAAAATATTTTATCCTATGCTGACAGCGTCCATAGGAAATGGGGACAGTGGTAAGTTTTTTAAATAAGCTGCAAGAATTATTTTAAATTATATAAGCTCCAGGAATCGATAATTTCATAATGAATTACAAGAAAACCGTGAGATAATACAAGTGGTAAGTTTTTTAAATAAGCTGCAAGAATTATTTTAAATTATATAAGCTCCAGGAATCGATAATTTCATAATGAATTACAAGAAAACCGTGAGATAAAACAATTCAGGTGAAGTTGTGGGAATTCTGTTACACACGTTAAAGTAGTAAAGAACGATAAAAATTAGTGAGAAATAGTAATTCCTGCTGAGTTGAGTTAGTGAACTGATAGCTAACGTGTGTAAATACTTGTTTATAGAGAAAATATAATGCATCGGAAAATGAACATTTCTTTGTCAAAGAGCTTTTTATTTTTTCGTTACTAAAAAAATTTCATCAGTTTATTTAGACTAACGTAAAAATAAATTAGTTTGCATTTCGCGCTTTAAATATTATCTTATTTTATAAAATTATTGAGGTTTTAAGATTGAAAATACCGACAGTTCTATATAGACATTTATTAATTACCTATGCACTTTTCTTACCTTTCAGTACGGGAATAATAATGTACTGTCCAAATATATTGCGCAATTGATTTAGAATACGCCAAAGTATTCAAGTGCAAGCGAGAAAAGCTAAAACCGAACCAAACATTAAGTCTCTTAGCATGAACAAACAAACAAAATTGTTCCAAAAACCGGAAAAATATTTTACTACTAAAATGCTGTAAAATCCAATAGTAATTTACACTTTAGTGTACACACACAGCTCTCAACGCGAAACAATCTTTCATAATATTTTACATTCTGTCTGTCTTTTTTAATATTCATTGGGATTAACATTTTACAGCCACATAATCCAATTTTATAGTAAACAGTAAATTTTCTGCGAACACCGGTAAATACCGTATTTCAAGCAGATTTTATTAGTGTGGCTTTATACTTTATAGCACCGTAATAATGTTCGCTTGTATACAACATACATAGGTACGATATTGTATATATTATGTACACAAAATACGTAATGATGGCGTTGTAAAAGATGATGCATCATATTAGTCATGCTCTCCTAGTCGTCATTTTTTGCAGACTATAAATATTGCAGATTACTGTATTTTATAATAAGTATGATGGGTGTAGCGTTAAAACCAAAACACGCGAAAATTGGTAGAGCAGAAATAACATCATAATATCACATTGTGTTTAAGCATTTCAAAATGAGAAGGCATAACAAGCGCACAGTACTTTTTTGGAATGGTGTCAAAAATTCAATGTGTCACAAGGTCGTTATACTCCAACCACTATGTATACATTTTATGACTAGAATGATGATGTATGCAAATGCCTCAAAAAATTAGATATTGATATGAGTGCAACGTTGTCTGTTAATAATGTATAAAGTCCTTGACATGAAGGAAAACTAACTACAAAGAACCAGGTAGCATATATACGAGATCGTAAGATCGGTTCCCAGTAATCATTTTGAAAATAGGTAAAATAATAATAAATTCTGATGAATATGGTGATTCACAATGCAATCCAGCAGGAAAACGTCATTTTTCCCAAATAATTTTCCAATTTGTTAAATTAGTCCCAGTGGTTCCGCGGCCCAGAAAAGGCGGAGCTTCCACATGCTGCGATGTAATATCCGAGAAAGACACGAATGCATACCAGGTGATGAATGAGATATGCATGCACATAATTCGAAAAGAGCAAATGATACAACAACAGCAACAGCAGCAAACTCCGCCATCAAAATCTAAAAAGGGATCACCGCCACCGGTGAAAGTTTCCACTGCTACACTCTGCCGAAACGAAATCAAACAAACATGCGGGGTTGACATTATCAGCCTGCAGAAGGAGGACCACAGCATCACCACCGAATACAAAAAGTCACTGGGTCAACTGCGTACCTTCAATACTTCCCTATGTATGAAAATGAATTATGGTGTGGACTTTACTGATATCGGTCTCCAGAGAAAATTTAAAGGGCCTGATATAGTTCCTAGTAAGAAAGAACAGCAAATGAGAAAAAATGCAGTTTTATTTTGATGGATTGATTTTTCAACTAACAAGGCTTATGTGGGCGTGGGAATTGTACCCTTTTAACCATGCCTTATCATTTCCTCCAGGTTTTGGTAACATGGAAAGTAGGAAAAAGTTGTAGTTAATGATCCACTTGTGAAATGAATTTGTTGGGTTGTTATATATAGCATTATATATTAATGGTTTGCTGGCGTGTCCTCTACTAATGGGAACTAGTAATAAATTAGAAGGAACCTGACTTGAAATTTAACGCTGAATAAATAAGTTTCTCTTTATCTTCATCGTGTTTGTAGGCCACGTGAGACAAGAACGCCCTTTTCGACCTGGACCTGATATGGTACACCCAGCGTTGCGTGAGCGTGGACGTGGTATTCCAACTGTCAGTATTCCCAGAAGAACCATTGAACGAGAAGCTCGGGTAGGCTTTCAGAGAAATTTAAAGTTATATTTGTTGTGCAGTTCTCAGTGGACACACTAGAAGTGAAAACATTAACATGTCTCACTCACACGGTGTTGTCGTGTTTTCTCTTCAGCCGGGTCCTGTTCCTGGAATGCGTCCTCCCGTGGCAGTTTGAAAAACGGATATAACATGCAGTCTACATTTGTATGCAGATTTAACGTCTATTGGTCTCCCAGGATGTCATTATTCTAGACATGACATATCGTTGTTTTTGTGTAGATTCTGTTTAAAAAGCCACCAGAAGCCGAGCAAGAAAAACCTGCGCCCCAAGTTAAGGACTACGGCTTGGACCCCGAGCACAGAAAGTATGTTTTATCAGAAGAGTACGCGGAAGGATCGGATCGATCCTTGAGAGAACCGTACAATAAAGACGACAGGGACATGGGAATACGTCGAAGACCGTCTGCAGGGAAATCGTCCCGATTTTACGAGGATAGGAGGAGGCTAGGTAATAAACTGACATTCTATTTTCATTCTATTTTGTTTTTCTACTGAAAAAATGAGATTATTTTAATTTGCTTTTGTAAAGAAGTTGAAACAAAAAATCATTTCACAGTTCCAACATTATAACGTATCCCCCATTTTCCTTCTTATTCGTTCTGTCTCCATAATGTTTTTTTCAAAGTATTTTTTGGTAAAACGGTTTCCAAATTATTAGTTTGACGACAGCATACAGTACACAATTTGTTCGTTTATACGATAATTTGTTGTTAGATCATTTCTTAATAGAATTTTTAAATGTTTCCCCACCCTTAATTTTTGTTTGTTAATAGTTTTTCCTTGTTTGCGAACGTTTCGTTTTATTTTCATAATTTTGTATTTACAGTTCATTTCATGTTTTCAATGTTCTTTGTGAAGTCAATGTATGTATGTATAAATGTCTAAGTAATTTTACAATTTTTATACAAATCTGCATTACAAAACATTTTACAATGAGTTACATGTAAGAGTATCTAAAAGAATGTATGGCTGTGGAAATGGGAGAATGAAAAAAATACCTTGTCATCATCCTTTCTCTATATGAAAACGTGTAAACCAATGTTGTCGGTAAAAATGTTCGTGCCCTTGTGAAAAAATGATGTGATTTGACAACACTCCTTATTACCTCGATCGTCAAGTATTGTTTCTCAAAACACATGTTGTAACTATATAAAATGTACAGAATCACCTTCAATTATCTACCCAACATATCCCTCAGACCTTGAAACAAAAGATTCTTCCGAAACTACACCACCATCACTGACATCAGCACCAGAAACAGACACGCCTACGACAACAACATCAACAAGTATTACAAAGGAAAGCATTGAAAATGAAAAGCAAATGCCAGATGCTACTATCACAGATACAAGCGTAATCAGTTCCGCTGCGGACAAAAAAATGACTGACGTTATCGAACAATCCTCTCTTATAGCAGAGCCACCCGTCAATGTGTTTTCTCCCACTACTGATAATAATGATGCCCTAAATATTTCCCTGACGCATGAACAACCTGAAACCAGTAGCGTGCCATTGTACGATGATGAAACAGTTGAATCCAAAACTGAAAAAGAGATTGAGGAAGAGCCGTTAGTGACTTCAAAAATAAGCCCAAAGAATGAGGCTGTGGTACAGTCCAGCAAAGCAGGATTAGAGGACCGACCATCGCTGTCCAGAGATGAATCTGTGGCGTCGTCAGCCGACACGGTTACTGCAGAGAGCACTCCACCGATATCGGAAATTGAAGCTGCTACAAAGAAGTCAAGTTCGAATGAGATTGAAGGTATCACTTCTGTGCGGAAACAGTCTTCCGTTGTTTCACCTTCCGATTCGGGTCCTTTCTCTCCTTTGGCTCCTGATCAAACACCAAATCTCGAAGGTGAAGAGTTTCACTTTTTTGACCGCACAATTATTATTCCAGACTATGAACCTGCAGATCCAGCAGCAGCAAAATTAGCGGCAGAACAAACGGGTGGATCCTCAACAGGGCAGGAAGCGAGCCCTCCCCCATTCGAGAAGGAGGACGAAGAAGAAATGCCTACAGAAGAAATTACAATTGTCAAGGACGTCCCTCAAGATGTACTAGATTTGGCCAGCCAAGTCGCCGAGAAAATTTTAGACGCCGCCAAGTTGGAATCGATTGCGGTCGACGAGGAAGCAGATAGTGAAAATTTTATGTCCGTGGCTGCTCCTACGCCTTCCCCCGCAGGTGAAAGTTTGTCGATGATTAGCGAACCTGTCTCTGATTGTTCCCGCCTTTCCCAACAACCTCGATTGAGTTTAGACACTAACATAACCGCTCTGCTTGATTCTGCCAATAACGCTGCCGCTGTTGTGCATGAACCCTCCACCGATACCACAATCCCTTTAACCAAATCTATTAGTGACGATAGCTCAGCTCCTTCTGTAGAACCTTCAGCAACTGCCCCTGCTCCTCCAGAAATACAAGTTGAAACACCACATGCCGATCAAACGGAATTAAATAAAATTGCAGAGTATCTTGAAACTTTAAATACAGAGCCGAAAGAAACTGAAAAATTGGCTGCTGTACCCTTGTCTGACGATAAACCCGAGATAATTAGTCCCATTGTCACTCTTGCCGAAGATGCTAAAGAATGCGCTGTGGGCGCAGCCCGTAGCAGTAGTAGTGGCGCACTGGCAACTAAATCTAAAATAGAAATTACTCCTTTTGATGACATTCAGCCACCCACATCCATGCTAGATAAATTAGGACTGGGAGACCTTTCTGACATTTGTTATGTAACACAACCGTTAGATGAAAATCAAAAGGGGCGAGATAGGACTCAGTTTCTTAAAAGTAGGGTAGAAATAGTCTCCATTGACGAAAGTTTCCCCGTAAGTGAACCCGTTGTATCCACTTCCCTTCCAGTTGAAAAGGAAAGGAAAACTTCCGACCCTAGCGTGCCTGTAGCAGATTCTTTGTTAGGACAAGCAAAACCTCCTGTAACAGAGTCATTGGAAGAGGCCGTCAAAAAGTTACGACACGTTCCCGGTGAAAGTTTCTCTCTGGAACAAAAAGAAAAGAAAGCCGCTGCACAACGAAAGGCGAGCACTTCCTCCGAGCATTCACAATTAACTGACTCGCCAAAACCGTCTGAAATTGACAAGTACGTTGACAGGGTAGCTAACTTGCAGGAGTCGAAAAAGGCCATGATTGAGCGCGTAATGTTTCGGTCCTCCCAATCTAGTCAAGGGTCTGATCCTGCTGACCAGCAGTGCGCCGATCAGTCGTCAAATTTTCACGGGCCGGGCCTTCTCGACTCCGGCCAGATACCGGAAATTGATTGTCATGAAAGTCCTCCTCCCGTAAATGAAGATACAACTGAGGACGATTTTTTAGATAAAATGAAGGAGGTTCAAAAGTGGGCTGAAAAAACAACTACAGCATTTTCAATTTCACAAGGGAGTAAAGACGAATTTGACGACAATCAGAGATCTAGTAGCAATGATTCTGAGAAACGGTCGGGTAGTGAAGAGGTTCTTTCAAGGCGTGATAGTGAAAACGTACAAGTAATGTTTGTAGAAAGTTTGGAAAAAGAGGAACCGGGTACAACGGCCATTTATCCTTCCACAGAGCTACGTCGTCCCTCAGAAGAGGTAGTAAACTTGGTTAGTGATCTTATCGATCAAGCATTGTCAGTCGGGATTCGACAAGCGGCTGAAATAGTTAGTATACTGCATGCTCAAGAGACAAATGATTTACTCGTTAGGAATATTGGCAAACTTGATCAGGTGTTGGAAGAAATTGGATGTGGTGATGATAGCAGCAGGAGTACTCTCGATTCAGTTCTGTCCCCGGAATTGAAAAGCGAGATAGAGGATATAGAGTTGCTGGAGGATTTCATTGTGGAGCAAATAGCGGATGTAGATAATACTGTAGAAGGTACTGGTACGATAGAATCTAATATTAACGACGAAGGACAGACCGACATTGAGCTAGGCTCTTTGACTAAACATCTCGGTAAGCAATTTACACACCAAAATGACAAACTCCAGGGAACAGAATTTCAGACAAGCACAGTAATCCCTATTTCAAGCACAGCAGCAGATATCACCACCACTATTAACACTGAAACACAATCCATTAGGTGTCCCAACAAGGAGACCATAACAGGTACAAGTATTGATGAAAGTAATCTTGTCAAAAAAATTACAGAAGAATGTGAGATTATTAGTGCAGCTATTGCCACTACCACTCCCACGCACGCTTCAAATACTACTAGCAGCAACGCACCAACAACAGTAGATACGTGTCTTCCACTCTTCGACCCCACAAGTAGTAGTCTTCCTAACGATTCCATCACCACTCCTTCCGTACCCCCTGTCATAGAATCCCATGATCAACACGAAGGAGCAAAGGAAGAAGTCAACCGGCAGGACTACGTAAGAACAGAAGCTGAAGAACCAATTTTTGCTGAGTTGGATACAATCCAGGAGGAAATCGAAAATCTATCGTGTCAACTCGAAAAACTGGAGAGTGAAAATTTTGGAGAGATTGCACAACCTCCAGCAGAACAGGGAGAGTCAGTAAGTCTGAACGAACCTTCAGATGAGAAACAAGACATTGTAAACGCGACAACCAGCGGTGCTCCGAAAACAGTTGGGAGTCTTGTCAAAAAAGAAGATGAGATTGAGATAATGACCGAAAACACTGTTACCCCGGTAGAAAATCCGGAAAGTTTGCCGTCTATGGAAGCAGACAACAGTAATAAACTGACAGATTCAACGACTGAAGCAACGAAATCGGGTTACATGGAAGGCGGAAAACAAGAGGAGCAAGCGCAATTGGTTAGTGTTTTGCAATCCGGAGGTGAAAGTAACAGCGAAGGTCAGAAAACGATAGCCATGACGGTTACGGAAACGGTACTGCCGCTGGAACAAGAAACGCATGAAGTAGTGTCCGAAGTTGTTGTAAAACCAGAAATCGAGTCTGTAAAAGTCAATTTAGAGGAGGATTCACAAGATAAAAAGGAAAATATAGCATTGACTGAAGTCTCGACAGCAGACATATGCATACAAAACGAAAGTGTTAAACCAGATTCTACATGTTCAGATGATGAAACAAAGAACAACGTGATAGAACCTTCTGAACTTTCTCCAAACGTAGAAGAAGAGCAAAAGGAACAAGATGTAGTAGAACTTGCACCAATTTCAGATAAACCGCAACAAGAAAAGGTAACACAAGAAAGTGTACCTCAAACAGAAAATATTGAAAAGGAGAGCACAGAGCAAGAACTTTCTTCAAAATCAGACGATGCACAAGAAGAACCATCAACTAAAATTTCACCAACCACTGAAACAAATCAGTTGGAAAGTATTGACCAAGATGTACAAGAACAGGTAATAAACAACATTTTACCAGAAGCCAACGAGGGAAAACTGGAAAATGCCAAAAAAGAAATCTCACCAAAACTCGATGATTTGCAGGAAAAAAAGGCAGCAGAGCTAATTATATCAGAGGAAAATACCCAAAACGTAAAAGCTGAGCTAGAACTTTCACCAAAACTTGAAGAAATTCCGGTGAAAGCTGTCGCCCAAGAACTTTCACCAAAGCCTGTAGAAATTCAGGAAGAAACTGTAGCACAAAAACGTTCATCACCTGTAAACGTTTTAGAAGAAATGGGTGACAAAACTACTCCGGAAACTGAACTTTCACTAAAATCTGATAGTACGCAGCCATCTGAAGTTACAGAGTTTCAAATGGAAAACGTGATCCAACAATCTTTGCCTAAAGATAAAATTGCACTGGAAACCCCGACTCAAGTCGATATTGCGTTAAAGACTGAAGGTCAACACGAAAATACGGAGCAAGAACTTTCGACAAAGCCTCAAAACCTTCTGGATACGGTTGGCAGCGAAATTCAACTGAAACCGGAAGACGTTTCACAGAAAGCTGAACAAGTTGTTTTGCAGAAACCCAATAATCAGCAGGAGGATCGTGTAGATCAAGAAATTCTCTCGGAGGAGATCCTTGAAAGTTTAGCACAAGAACCTGACAGTTCAGTAGCAATTGAAAGCAATCAAAATTACCTGGTTGATTTGAAACTTTTGCCGACAACCAAGGAAGACGCAAATGAGTGTGTTGAAGAAACTGCATCAATTTTGGAAAACCAACAAGAATCCGTACAGAAAGACATCCTCCCGTTAAGTCAACTTCCAGAAAATTTGCCGTTTCAACAAACGAAAATAGAGAAAGTTTCAGAAGTGATAGATAAGCCACTAGAAGAACCAACTGATGCAAAAGAGACGTTAGCATCTGTCGTTCAGTCAGTTGAAATCAGTGACGATGGCAAAGAAATCAGTAAGGAACCTTCCGAGCGACCATTACAAGAAACGATTCCTGAGACCGATATTATGCACGTTCCTGCTGAAGAGGTGATTTCTAAACCAGAAGCCGAAAATGTTTTTGTGACAGAGGAGCCATGTAAAGGCAAGGATAAAGTGCAACTTTCATCAGAAAGTGTGGGCGAAATTCTCCCTACCGCCTTGCCAAAGTCTGAAGAACCGTTGAAAATGCCAATTGAAATTGCGAGCATTGCAATAAAACCAGAAATCTTGCAAGAGTCTAACGTATTAGACTCTCAGCAGTTGTCCCCTTCAACTCCTGAGGAACAAATTGTGTCATCAGCTGAAATATTAGAGAAAGTAGTGCCTATTACTGAGGTGCAAAAATCACAACAGTCAGAACTTGAGCTTTCACTTAATATTTCCACTGAATCTCCCATTTCATTAGCTTCTGATCATTCGTCCACACCTCAACTATCCGAAGAAGTTCTGATCTGTGAACAATCGCCAGAAGTTACCCTCTCCACCACCGAAGTATTGTCTACTAGTAACGAGGAAGACAAATCAGAGCCAGTTGTCCTTGCTGAGGAACAATTGCAACTTTCACACCCTCCACAAACCGTTGCATCAGAGGACTCCCCGACATCCTCAACAACGGCGTCAATCTCAGAATCATCCATTCTAGTCGTTAGCGAGAATCGAATACTTAAAAAACTCGAGGTTCCAGACGAACCATTATCTACGCCTACAGAAGAGCACATGGAAGCAGTTATACCACCGGAACAAAGCGCATCCCCAGTTGAAGCACAAGAGATTCAATCAGTACAAACAATCGAAACCCTTTCATCTTCCGCCGCACCCTTACGTTTTGAAATCCTAACTGAACCTCCATTTCCACTCCCATCCACCATCATTACTGAACAAATACCACAATCCGAATCAAGCACATTACAATCTGATACCGAAAACAATACACTATTAAACACAACATCGTCGTCGCCCTTATCAGACACAAGTACCGTTGTAAGTAGCTGCGGCCTCGTAGTCGATAATAGTAGCAATATTACTGGCCAGCCACAACACCAATCAAGTGGAGCATTCATGGCCTTAACAGTAGAGTTATTAGATGAGCATTCTCCAGATATATTCCCTCTTCCTTCCACCAACTCCAACATGGCGACCACCACTTCAAGCACATCGTCACCTCCTCCCACTTCTCCACTGGAGAAGGCGCAACAGAGTGAGAATAAAGAGTTAATGAGTTCGAGTATTTTGAATGCTGGCGTGTCGCTTTCTGCTGATGCTACCGATCAAGCTTCTCCAACAATAAACGCATCTCGCTGTACTACCACTACTACTAGCGGCGTTGAGGTGACCGCTGAAAAACAGGCGACACAAGCCCCGTCAGCAGTAAAACCAACTAGTTGTCCTACTACCACAGATGGCACAGTCATTCAGGAATTCACACAAGTTGATCAAATTTTATCAATGATCACAGACGAAAGCGGTGACGGCAACGTCCCCAGCAGTCCAGCACCGCCGCCGCCCACTCCGGCTGTATCTTCTGTGCCACCCTCTTTTCCCCTTTCTAGCAAATCGGACGAAACATCAACTCCTCCACAGCCAGCACAACAAATTGCACAAAAAGATGAGGGTGTTGATGATGAGGCTAATAAAGAATCTGGTCAGAATTATTTTTGATCTCTTTTCTAATGTGTCTTCTTTTGTGTGACTAACCAGAGACTTTCTTTCTTTCTCTCTCTCTCTTTTCTCTGTCCGCCTGTCTCGCTGCCTGTCAAAAACACACACACCTTCAAAAATGCTTTTCCTTTTTTCAACAAACTCGTGTGTATCCTGCTCCGCAAATTGCAAAATTAACTCAACCACCACCTGAAAAAAAAACTATCAAAAGGACTTCGGGAACGGGATGCTAGTAAGTAAAGTAGTAGCATATTAATCACTACTTAGAAGTAGCTATTCAGACTATTTTCTAGAAGTCTTTATATCGTAGAATCTATAGCGGCTTCATCCAAGCACCATTGCTTCTCTCTGCCCCTGACTTATGTTAAAATTCCAAGTTTTCCTTTTAATTATCATATATTATATATCGTATGAAATTTATTTTGTTCTTTACTTTGAAACAGTATCATTTCCAGTTTTATAGTTCAGAAATGTTGGACCAAAACTTTTTTTTACAAAACAATGAGACGTTAGATCAATACAATACAACTATTAAAATAATATTACATGAGCACTGTGCATAAGTAATCGTAAATCGACGTAGCAATTTGCCACTTGCTTTTTTGCCTTTTCAGTTTTCACTTTACCTATATAACGTAACGTTACGAGCTACTATTATATTTTTATGTTTAAAAAAATTTATTGTCCAGCAAAAAATTACGTTTCGTTAAAAGTTTTTGTCTATTGTTGTTATTTGCATGTAGGAAAATTTATCAATGCAGTGTCTTGTTTTTGTCCTTCATTTCATCTACAGTTTTTTTTAACACGGTAAAGAATACGCAGTTGTTTTAGTTCTTTCAGTAGTAATTCTACACAATTATTGTTTTTATTTATTTTTATTCTATATAAATGATTCTATGATATGTTAAACGGCAATATATTCTTTTTAAAAAAGCTATGTACCAATCAACCACTTTTACTGCTACATGTAAAAATATTCTTTTCGTATTTCACTATACATCTATTTCCTATTTGTTTTTTTATTGTACAAAATAATCTCAATCACTGCTAATATTCAACTAATAGGAGATATAGAGATTGATATGCTGAGAAAACGGTTAGAAGAGACAGAAGCAGCAATGGAAAGGATTGTTTCTCAAATGGGATCCGTTACAGATCAACTATCCCCATCAGTTTTGGCCCAAGTCCTCAGATATAGAGGGGTACGTGTGTATAATCACCACTTATACCGGCGGCAGGATCCGCGGTATCTTGCTCATAATGATAGCATAAGCCTTTAATCTTATTAATTCTAAAAAATACCCTCTTTGAAATTCAAACTATATCCAGCAGGGTAATTTTCTGTATAGGATAAATATAATATGCACCCTAATTCCAGCAAGGGGTAGTAGCCAAACGGATGTATGTAATGCTGGGGAAAGGTAGTTGGGCGACGCACCAGGTGGAAAATAAATACGAGCATGCAATTGAATGATTATAGTAGTATAATGATACTCAAAAGGTCAAAGTATTAGAAATAGAATCATTAATAATAATTATTATGTAATAATTTTACCTTGTCATACCCTGGTTAAGGTAAGAACAGTAAGAAGTCATCTGATTTGTATTGTAATCTATTGGAGCTGTGAAGGACTAGGGCCAAATTATATTCTTTACTCTTCTGCTACACAACAAGTTAAACCTAAAGTAATTACTCGATAGAGAAACTGTTTTCTTCTTATTTCTTCTTCTTCCAACGTACTCATATGCACTACTTTCCAATCTAAAGAAACTACCATCATGATACTCATTGCTATAAATAACGCTAATACTGTTTGTTTCATTTCTTATAACATTTTATTTAAAAGCACCGTCGTGTGTATTAAAGATAACCAACAACAAATTCTTCTAATTATGACGTACCGCGATATTATACTGTACATGTAAATATATTAAAAACTATCTTTTCTCATATTCTTTCCTATTTTTAATAAGTTCATTTCAAATTATGTAAACACTTCGTTTTCTCTTTATTTCTCTTTCTTTTTTCTACCTTCTTAGTACCGTTTTTATCTTTGTGGGTGCGGGTGGTTTGCAGTTTGCTTGGTTGAAAGCTAAAAAACACAAGTTATTATAATAAAATAGCAGAATAAAAGACACAAAGCTGAACTAATGAAAAACGGCTATAATTTGGCTCTAGTTGTTACAGCGGTGAAGGGAATAGTTGAGGCCTTTGATGCAACAAAGACATCATCACTTTCAAAATCGTCATCTCCACCTCCTCCTGCGACACAGACAAAAGGAAAAGCAGCGACAGAGGTCAGCAAAGTTATGCATGGTGGGAAAATGTTTTCCGTAAAATTGTTCACTCAAAAACGCAAAGCAAAATGTTATTTTTTTCAATGTTGACAAAAATAACAGCGAAAGCAATAATGGCCAAATTAAGACTGGTTACATAAAAGTAGATGGTATATTATGGATTTTTCTCTCTAAAAAAAGTTTTTACTTGACTGTCTGTCTGTCCCGAGAATAAAAATTGTACGAATAGATATTAAAAGTGAAAGGTAATTGAGGGTTTGGTTTGAGTTTTTGTGTTTGAAATACGAAGAAGCCTTTTGTTAAATACTTTCAAATCATTTTAGGAGGACCTTGAGAAGCTTATCGCTAGTGCGGAGAAAACTTCTGCAATCAAAAAGGAAGATTTGGGAGCTGTCTCCCAAACTGCAGCTCAAACGTCATCATCATCAATAAAGCCAGCCGTGGCTAGAGAAAAACGAGAAAAATCTTCTGAGAAGGAAGTCAAGTTCAAATTGCCACCGGAAGAAGTGGAATTAGAGGAAGAGGAGGAAGAAATTGAGGAAGAAGAGGAAGTAGAAATTGTACGACCTCCGACTCCACCCAAAACGCTTTCCAAGGCAAAAACGAAATCGGTACGTGGTTCTCAAATAATGAAAGATTAAAAAAGAAAACAATAACTAGGTAATACAATTTTCGGAATTCATGTAATCCATCGCAGAAGACCCCTTCGCTTCACACACACAAACACACACATTCATACATACACAACACTACATACTGTTTCCCAAAAAATTATGATTACAATTACAATTACAATGCTCCAAAAATCCTAGTAGTGTATTTCTTGCGGAAAGGTAACAATTTAATTTAGAAAATGTCTAGTTGATCTTGATTGAGACTAATCACCTGCCTTTGCTTTTGCCATCTTCGTAATCTGCTGCATAAAAACAACTTTGAATTTTCCCACAACTAATACATCACTAGCTTGCCTGTTACCATTCGCGTACTTCAGTAATGCGTCAGAATGTAAATCATTCTAAAATCCGTCTCTGATTGTTAACTTGTGGTGTCAGCCTGACTCGCCCACTAGCCCAGAACCTTTTGGACACTCTACTACCACTACTACTCACGCTACTCTTCTCACATCTTCTTCGTCTCATCGTACGCACGATGAATTGATGATATCCGGCATGCAAACAACAGTAGCAGGAAATGCTGCTGACATTACCGTAATTAGCACAAGTTCGACCAATAACCACAATAAAAGTCCTTCTCCCGCTGCTCTCATTGCTGACCGCTATAACAATACTACTTATCCGTCACAGATAATA
>JAHZNB010001413.1:0-28213 GCA_027744295.1 Callyntrura guangdongensis
AGCAAGCGCTTGCCGTAATTGTTGTTCTAAATAATTGTTAAATGTCAGTTTTACAGCAAACTGACTTCATATTCGTGATCAGCATATCCGAATCACTTAGTTTTGACTAATGGCGACATTCAGCATGGCGGTCTGCTATTTTTCTGTATCTGCAATCGCTGCACAACAATACAAATAGCAAAGCACTCTTTCTTTCTCTTCTCTCTTCTCCGAAACAGAAGAGAAGTTGATTGAAATAGCATATATAGCTAACTTAACGTTATAAAATTCTTACAGGTTTATAACATAACGATTGGAAATTTTACTTAACATCACATTCATAAAACTGCTTTTCTAAACTATACAATGAAATCTAGCCAGCAGATTAACGCTTACAAGTACCTTGGGAAGTAGCTAATAAAGTTATAATTCTTGAAACTATTCCTCGTAGAGTGTACAAGCAATAGTGCCATAGGTTGGCCTCCTCGTATTATGTTAGTTATGTTATTGTGTATTTACTAACATTCAAATCAAAGTATATTCAATCAGATTAGAGTCCCATCAACTGAGTTGGATGTTTAGCAGTCAGATTGGAACTAGACCAATCGCAATTGTCTCAAAAGCAAATTATACTACATTGGTCTAATGACCATTTATGGGGTCTTCATGATCGACGATCGATGAAGTCAACGGGATTGGTCTAACAAGCTGGCTCTTGAACAACTCTCCTACACAACCCTCGTTAATACGATAAAATAAGGAGGAATTTTCGGTAGAACGTTCCGTACATCTTTTGTAAAAGTCCAATCAATTGGATTTTAGCCACATAAATAGGATAGTTTCAAACGATACAATCATCTCTCAATCTCTAATCTGATAATCGACATGCATACTTTGGTTTATCTTTAGAAAATTAATTACATAGTATGTGAATTTTGCATAGTTTGGAATACTACATGCATATATGTATATTCAGATCTGAATTAGGGCTCCTTTATCTGTAAGTAATGGCAATACTTTTTAAAATGGAGAAAATTAATTTAATTTAATACACGAGTTTCAAAGTTTTATTTCTATTTTCAGTATATCCACCTCTTGGGTAAAAGTGTGATGTTACAAATCACAGCGAGAAAATGCATCAGTTTTAACGAAAAAATTCTGAAAATTGTTGTCCTGCATACATTTATTAGAGAAAGTTTTGCCGTGGTTTGAGAATTTGAGCGGAACTTTCTTCAGGACTTTTAGAAATAATTACCTTGACGTTTTGCTAGTAAATAAAACGTAAGTGAAACAGTTGACGTCGTATTAGCGCCACACTGTACAGATGCTGTAAGTCTATTTTTAGCCTTAGTTGTTCACCAATTATACTTTTAGACAAAAGAAGTTCATTACCAAAAAATTGTGTCATCTACCCATTCCATTAAGGTCCATTTCCTTTTACACGTTTTCTAGGTTCATGGATTATGACCATAAAAGATGGATGTTACATGTGAATAAAATTGAAATTGATCGCTTTTTGAACCGAGGCAATTTGGCCTCGTCTTCGGTCCAGATAATGGGTATCTATAAACCAACAAAAAAATTAATATTATTAACACAAAAATAAAGTTGACGTTCCTTTCCTTCTTGGTGGGTAGATGTATAACGAAACAATTGTATGTTATAGTAAGGCAGGAGTATTTCGAGAACACATTCCCCCTACACGTTCCCCGTTTACACACGTAGTGTCCTCACGTTCCCCTTGTCCCGGTCCTTTAGAGGGAGTGGACAGGGGTCTTAAATCTGCCAAATGTTCTCTGAACGAACAAGGTGATCTCGGTCAGATGTTCTCCCAGTAAAAAACGTTTTATGATGTTTTAAATGTTTTAAGGTTAAACGTTCTCCGAACGTTGTTACCGCGATACGTCAGATTTAAGACTCCTGGGAGAGGGCGGAACTTGTCCATTCTTACAAAACCAAAAAGACATGACTAACTGCAATGAAAAACAAATGAATCTGAAATGTCACTTAGCTATTTCCACCTAAAATAAAACTTACGTAATGAGTCTCATGTACCATCGCAAAGAGTAGGTACAGTACATAGAATTTAGCATTTGAGTTTTTTATAGTAATACATGGGATTTTTTTCACACTAATTCATGGGATTTAGCATTTGATTTTTTACATAGTAATTCTTGGGATTTAGCTTACAGATAATTTTAACACGGGATTTACCATATATAATTTTAACATGTGATTTAGCATTTAAAAAGGATATTTGTTCGCTTATGTAAAAAATCTAAAACAAATTATAGATTAGTATTATAACAACGTCTAAGCAAAATAGGTATGTAAACACAGAAAAAATCCAATATACAGGAATAATATCTCCATACCATACTAATAATTTCTACAGTTTTTATGCGGGGTAATGGTTTGAAAAAAGTTGATGAACTTTGAACTTTGCGTTAAAACTACCAATAAGGAATACAGCACAGCCATTTGCCAAACTTAAACTGCTTAGACACGTACAGGAGGAGTATAAAATGAACCATGAAAATATTATGTTATATGTATGTGCAATATATTAAGAATCGGATGATTTTCTTTGGCCATTGGTTTTTTTCATGTAAAAAATCTAAAAGAAATTATAGATTAGTATTATAACAACGTCTAAGCAAAATAGGTATGTAAACACAGAAAAAATCCAATATACAGGAATAATATCTCCATACTAATAATTTCTACTGTTGTTATGCGGGGTAGTGGTTTGAAAAAGTTGATTAACTTTGACCTTTGCGTTAAAACTACCAATAAGGAATACAGCACAGCCATTTGCCAAACTTAAACTGCTTAGACGCGTACAGGAGGAGTATAAAATGAACCATGAAAATATTATGTTATATGTATGTGCAATATATTAAGAATCGGATGATTTTCTTTGGCCATTGGTTTTTTTCTCGATTTCATTTAGGTGCTAAATCATCCGAATACCCTTAATTTATTCTGTGTAAGCATTAAAGTACACATGGACATCTTCCATTATACCCAAAGGTATAAACACAAATGGACAAAATGCCCACCTACATACTTTTAATACTATCGAGTATCTTCCTTCTTCAAACTTACATCAGCAAACTGAAGCCTTCATTCCCCTTTTTTCCATGCATCATCCGGCATGGTTCAGCCTTAAAAAAGTTTGTCAAGAAACAAGTGTAATGATGGCAATGGAATAGCCTGTTCGTTCAGCACGTAGGTACATGACCTAACCAAAATGCTATCTGCTTTCTTTTCTCCACTTCTTACCGTTTGTCGTCTTGTCCTTCCCCTTACCTTATAAACGCTGATATCACTAATGCGCCATACTGTGTATGGGTTACGTGTTACGTAAGCATCAAATAGAAAGTAAATAAAATACATTTTGTTGTGCAATCCAGCAAACAAGATGAATTTTCTGCTTGTTTTCAAGTGGGAGATGATATTATGGAGTTAAAGGAGAAGATTGAAAAACGGCGAGCAAGTGAGAAAAAGCGTTTTACAATACGGAACCCTTGTCGTTTTGCGAAGCGAACATTTTCAATAAGGTAAAGTATAAAATAATGTAGTTGAAGTATAATCTCAATAGTCCTTGGTTCTCTCGTTCTTCTGGAAAGAAAATACTTGCACAAGTCACAAGTACAGCCAAAATCCAGAACTACTCGGACAGAGAGAGCCAAGCATATACACACTCAAAAGCATAAAGGTATATATATGGCCACAAGGACACTCTCATTTCCTTGATTCCACTTGTCCTGATTTTCTCTCTCTCTCTCTTCCAACCTTCTCCTCCTTGCTTGTCTGTTTTGCTTCTACGTTCCATGTCAGTTTATTTATCTTCTATCCAAAGGACATATGTTGACTCTTTTCTCTGCTTCCTGCTGTTTCTCCACGGCTTCCATCGCTGCTGCTGCAGGCAGAAAATGAATACATGATGGTAGCCTCCAGAAAATAGCGTGTACTTGGTGGCGGTAGTGCTTCTGCTGCTGAGCTTTTCCTGCGTTCGGAGGAATACGAAAGAGAAAACTCCGATTTCCGAATCGTCCTACATACTGGCTGCACCACATATATGACTATCATAACTACATATGTACTATTACTACTACTGCTACAAAAAGAGAAACACCACACGAGTAAGACAAGCAACTCAGCAGCATATTTACTGTGTTCAACAACACCAATTTTCTTCCACTGATTGTGTACTACTATTACAACTCTTGGCTGCATGAAATATATATATGCATATATGATGGAGTGAAGTGCGTGGAGTTTGAAGCGAAGGAACACTGACTATTTGGAAACTCTCACATCATCATACCAGGAAACGAGAGAGAGAAATAAATGCTGCTTGCAAGTAAACCTACAAGGAGACGTGGAGGAAAACTATGGAATAAACGATGGAGACCAAGGGAGAGAAACGGGACCAAATGGCACCAACATCATCAACATTGTGAATAAAATAATTGTACTTGTGTTTTTGTGCAAAGGTGCCTGAGAGAAATAGAGAAAATAAAAAAATACATATATCGTTCGTTGTTGCTGTTTGAGCAATATACATGTTACTACCACCACCACTACTGCCTGTATTACATCCATTTCCTCGGCACATCTACTTTACTTGTTACCATCACCACCATCACTGCTGCTACTACAGCTACTGTAATAATAGACTCTCAGCGTGACGACTGTGAGAGAGTCGGATTGAGTTCGTATATCATCTTAATAATTATATCATCATGGAAAAGCAGAGGCAGCAGNGATTGAGTTCGTATATCATCTTAATAATTATATCATCATGGAAAAGCAGAGGCAGCAGCAGCAGTAGCAGAAACAACACTAACACTGATGGTGGTCGTCGTTCTACTCTCTCCGTCTCTGCTTGTCTCACTTTTTTAAGCCTCCAAAATCCCATCTTACTGTAAAGCTAACAGAAACAAAACAACCAGCAGCAGAAGCAGCAATACAGAGGTTATATTGCTACTTTTATTCTTACTTTTTTGTGAGAAACTTATTGTAATTGTGAGAACTAAGCGAAGAAGGAAGTCTTCTTCCTCCACCTCCTTCCACTACACAGCCTTTCTCGTCGTTTTTCTGCTGTGTTTCCTTTAGTTAAAGCGTAGGTGGATGTTAGCTCGCTCTTGTGGAGTAAATTAAGGGGAAAGGGGAAGAAAAAAACAATAACGTTACGACACACACATAACTAGAGAGAAAAAACGGGACAGATATTGTTTTTCATTCTTTCTGGTTTTCTTAAGCCCCTATTATTCTCTTATCTGTTGGCTAGAGAATAAAGTAGTATTCCACGGATGACCGCAGTATGTAGACATAAAACTTTCCTGTTTACTTTTTCAGTGTAAGCAACATTGGTACGTTACTAGTAAAACTTGTGCATGGACGTAAATAGAATCATTATCCAGAAAGAAAGCAAATTACACGGTTGAATTGGTGTCAACCCGGAAGAAAGGTAGATAATTGCTGTTTGTGTTGTGGAGAAAATTCCTTCTCTTGCTGAATACTAAAAATACAAAAGTAAACTATCAAGCAGTTTGCAAATCGTATATTTATGTACATGCGCGAGCGTGTTTGTGTGTGTAGGTGCGCTTATTACGAATTGGAAGTGAGTTATAAAAAAACATGACGTTTTCCCGTACTATCAGTTATCCTCACCAAATGTCCATGTCACTATCTGTTGTTGATTCATTGACAAACTGCATTGTTGAAGTCAATTGTTCTGTGGGTGTAGTAATCCCGTGAGTGCAGAGTTTCTAGTTTAAGGCGACGAAGCTCATTTCAGAAATTAAACAGACATAAATCCAACTTGAAATCTGAACGTTACAACTTTGTGTTTTTTGTTTACACATTTCTGGTTGAACTATTCGTGTTTGCGTTAATAATGCAGTAAAGAGAAAGAGAGCAGTGCATGGTCGCGCGGTGGTCGTTTCATGTGATGACAAATTTAAATTGGATAACCGGCCTTGAATTTAATTCACCCATAACAGCCAAGCAGCTAGGAAATACACATATGCGTGTAAATAAATAACGCTCGTACATAAGTCAAGCCTTATTTAGGATCTGGAGCAGCGGTACACCTCTCAAGCCAATCAGTAGTGGAAAAATAACAAAGGAAATAAGTACGAGACCTTATGAGTGAAGCCAATGATATTTTGATGAACATCACGATGATGATGACGATGATTGACACATAAAAAAGAATAAACATTGTTGTTTTGAACCACATTCGACACCATAAGAAGAGTCGTCATAGAGTTGGTGGAAGACGAGAACAAAAAAGCATTTTTTTGCTGAATGACGACATTCAGCTGAAACGCTTTGTTCAACGCTCTCAACCCTGTCGCGCTGCTGTGGGCTTGAAGTGAAAAAAGAACTTCTTGTGGATTAATAGTCAAGTAGTAGTGTCGCTGTGGCACGTCGAGTGTTGGTTTATGCACTAATTAATACTGCATTCTACGGTGCTCCTGAACAGAAAGATATTCGATAAGAAGGAGGTAAAAAAAATTGGATCATTTGACAATTTTCTAGGTAAGGAGAGCATTCCATTTTCCTCTTTTTCACAAAATATATATACATCATTAACTTTTTAAGGTCTCTGCTACCAAATAGCCAAAAAAAAGAATTAAAAAGTAAAAATTTACATTCCACTCGGATTAAAATGTAATACCCTTGAAAAACTTTCAATTACACTAATAATTTTTCGTTCAATTTAAAATAAATTCCCATTTTCAAACCGAGTAATTAAAATTAAAACTTCATTCCAATGTTAACACCTTCATGTGTTCAATATAGGCTATATTTTTCTTTTCTTTTCAAAACAACCACAACCCAGTACATATTTGAAATCTAAAATCGGGATTTTCCCGCTGCAAGAAAATTAAAAATGTCAATGGATCACTTTGGTCACGTTGCATTGAAATGGGATCCAAAAAATCTCGAAATCCGGACCATGTCTGTCGAGAAGACGTTAGAACCTTTAGTAATCCAGGTAACAAATGTTGAGGCTCCCTGTTTGTTGACGGGGAACCTCTTTTTTAGCTGTTTCTGCACACTAACCTCACTCGTTTTTATGTGTCCGTTTAATTGATGTATTTCAGAATTTGTCGTGTCTGTTTAACCGTGCGTGTAGCCTGAGTAATTAAAAACAGAAACACAATATTCCCACTACCACTACTACTTTATAGAAAAACTACATACTATATACCGCCTATAAACGTTGATTCTGCCTGTTATCGTTCACTATATTGCACTCACTTTAAATCCTCTACCTACACCCATTAAGCAAAAGCGCCTCTTTGTTGTAAAAATCAGAGTGACGTGTACGTCAGAAGCCAGTGCATTCCACCACTGCCATCGCCGCCTCCGCATTGTTCCATGTTTTTTGCACTACTCACTCCCAGCACTTGTTTGAATCCTCGCACTCCTGCACTTGCTGCACCAGTTTAGAAATGTTCAACCAAAACTCAATTGCACAGTCCTAATTAGTATATATTCAATCAAAATAGATGACAGTAGACAAGTTAACGTTAAGTTAGTCAATAGCCAATAATTTTTACCACTTTAAAGTCAATCTTGCACTTTTGGATTTTTAAAGGCTCAATAATCCACAAATTATACGTATTATCCATATTCCTGACGGTGTATCGAATAGATAGAAGAGAGAAAATAAGCTATCGCACGGATCTCATTTTTTCTGTGACCTGTATACTGACCTATAGCAGTGAAAACTGGCACGAATTTTAACTGTTCTCTTTTAAAATGTTACTTTATTAAGCTTGCCTTTTTTGGCTGCGCGGATAAATCGACTGAATTATGTAGAGAGAATGTTTGCAGAAAACATATGTATACGACTAAATGATTTATTGTCAGTGTGAAATATTCATCACCATTTGATGACAACGAACATACGTATTCATATACCTATTTGTTTCTACTAACCGTCCTTTAAAAATAGTTAGGTAAGGAAAACACATGAGAAATACTGAAGATAATTTTATATAATCAAGTTGCTGTGCCACTTAACATAGAAGTGTTGGAAAAGCAGTAATAATAAAAAATAGAGCAGCTCCTTGAACGGGTCAGTTGAAAATTTAAATTCATTTAAATTTAAATTCGTAATTTAAAACAGGAAACATTCTTGTAGCACCGTTATCATCAAGAAAACTTTCCAAAAAAAATCATCACATCTTTTACCTACTTGAAAAACAGCAGTTAAACTGCTAGCGGCAAAGTTAGTAAAAAAATAAAGTTAGGAAAAAGGCAAGTATAAAAAAGAGCCAAGCAAAAATGACGCTGGGAATTGTTGACGCCGATCCTGGGCATATCGTCCTCAGATGGGATCCGAAAAACTTAGAAATACGAACGCGCTCCGTTGAAGTGACTCTAGAACCTTTGGTGATGCAGGTATACAATATAATAACATCAACGACAAGAAACAAAAGCAAATTTTGTCAATCATAAAGTAGCCGTCTTGTTCTTTCTTTCTTTCTTCCTTTCTTTCTTGTAATCGGAGAGCGTTCTTGTAAATCTTTTCGAGAGAAAAAAAATCTCATAATATATTTTTTATTAGCATCATTTTAACATCACAATCTTTTTTCAATATTCTACTTCTTCGTCCTGTACTCTCGGACGCAATTATTTCTTCATTCTAGTTCATATTAGATTGCACTTTAAGACTTGATCAAATATATATTTTCTAGATCAGTTTCTTCCTTTTTCTTCTTACTAATGAGTTTGCACACTTACAACTAACATAACAAATGATAAGCTGAAAATGCCATGGTAATTTAGCAAAAACATTTTTACCGTCAGTTCGTCTGTTTCTCTTTATTCTGTTATTCAAGTGCTATTTCTGGGTGGTGCTGGCTGAGCTGTTAGTAACGTTGAATGTTGTAGTATGGTAATTATGATTATGGCAGTTAACTCGTTTTTTTGCACCACTTTATCAATCCTATACACTAACATAATATACATATATATGCATAGTGTGCTCTACACAGTTTTTCCATTTTCACTCGCTTGTTCCAGTTTTGCTTCATTGCTCTCTCTTTCTCGGCTTGTTCCTCTGCTCTCATCTCTGCTTTTCTAATCTAATCTCTATGGTTTGCTAGTACTACTTTACAACTGCAACAACGAACTAGAAATACCATCACTAGAACTACATTTTTTAGTACTGCCATGTTGCCTTGTCTCCCCTAGTCTCTTTTTTCATCCTATTTTCTAATGACGTACGAATGAATCGCATGTGTTGTCAAGTGTGAAAGTAACTTGTCTGTCATGTCTGTAGACAGTATGTAATGTAGTAATTTTTCTCTGTTTGTCACGTTCTGCACAATAATAAATAAAATATTTTTTACATGAGAACATGCTTTTTTGAATGTTGACATTTCCGGAACATGTGATGATACTGGTACTTGGATGGATAATGTTCTAAAGTGTACGTTCGTCATCCGGAACTTGCCGCAGCCAAGGCGAACAGGGACTTTGTATTCCGTCAGGTTTGTGAGGCAGTCAATACCATCTCAGATGTAGCCCAAGGTCGTTCTGGCGTGGGCGGCCACCCTTACGATGGGCCTGGCGAGCTTGCTGCCGCTTTGGATGATTTTGATGAGAGGATCATCATGGAACCTATTTCATACAATGAGGTGCGCACACGACCATCTCTTGAAGAACGTCTGGAATCTATAATCAGCGGAGCAGCATTGATGGCAGATTCTTCGTGCACTCGGGATGAACGACGGGAACGAATTGTGGCAGAGTGTAATGCTGTCCGTCAGGCGTTACAGGATCTTCTCTCGGAATACATGGCTAATGTAAATGCAGATATAGAGATACAGTAGTTGTAGTAAACCACACACTTTATTGAATTCTCTCGTCTTTGAGGGCTTTGCTTTCGTTCGAAGAAGGATCTTCTCTCGGAATACATGGCTAATGTAAATGCAGATATAGAGATACAGTAGTTGTAGTAAACCACACACTTTATTGAATTCTCTCGTCTTTGAGGGCTTTGCTTTCGTTCAAAGTACTTCAATCGTAATTGGCCTATTATTAGAAAACGCGAAAAAAAAACAAGTATGCTTACAATGATGCGGGCATGCATGCGTGTTCTATTTTCTGAGTGACTGATTGTGACTTCTGGGTATTCAATAAACAAATTGCAGATTGGGAAAAAAGATCGGAGTGAGAATTTGGAACGAGCCATTGAGCACATGTGCCGGAAAACAAGTGAGAATTTGGAACGAGCCATTGAGCATATGTGCCGGAAAACAAGGGATTTAAGACGTCAGCTTCGAAAGGCTGTTGTGGATCATGTTTCTGACAGGTAAAATGCCACTCCGTCATCCCCCTTTTACATCTGACAGGCAGATGTGCTTATTTTAATGTACATGAGTAATCTATTTGCAACTTTTCCCTTGCCACCATTACCAGTTTTCTTTCTTTCTCTCTCTCTCTCTCCTGTAGCTTTTTGGAAACAAGCGTTCCACTTTTAGTTTTGATTGAAGCAGCCAAAGCGGGTAATGAGAAGGAGGTTGAAGACTACGCACAGGTTTTTACCGAGCATGCCAACAAATTAGTGGAGGTGCGTGACATATACAAAATAGTATTATGGACGATAAAATCTTACAAGATGATCTGGATGAAATTGAGCAGATTTGTTTGATGCGAAACGACGATAATAAAAATGAAATAACATTTTCTTGACACTCGTGTCAATTATAGTAATAACTTAGCATGTTTTAATGAATGCATTATTGCAATCGTAAATTACAATCTGCTTTTTCAATTCTCTGCTGGGGAGTAGGATAAGAAAAATGAAAGAATGTGCTCACATTTGTTTATTTTTTCCTTATTTTTTTCCCTGCATTTCGTGCTGGGTGGTGGTGTAGGTTGCAAATCTTGCGTGTAGCATGTCGGGAAATGAGGATGGCGTAAAAATGGTTCGTTACGCAGCATCTCAAATTGAAAATTTATGCCCGCAAGTAATTAACGCAGCGAGAATCTTGGCAGCTCGCCCAAAATCAAAGGTACGCTCATATACAGGAGGACTACTGCATCGTTGTGGCTTGTTTTCTTGGAAATTCCATACTCAATTTAAATTAATTTATTATTTCTACGGCTTTTTCATTTGCAATTACTGTCAACGACACCATGTAATGTGCTATCAACCGTACTTAATAGGTTGCTTTGGAAAATATGGATGTGTTCCGAGAAGCTTGGGAGAATCAAGTGCGAATTCTGACAGAGGCTGTCGACGACATAACCACAATTGATGACTTCTTGGCAGTTTCCGGTAAGTTTAGCGGATTGTCTCATTGGAAATGTGTTGTGGTGTGTAGCTATGTATTTTAATGGTGATCAATCTTATTTCATTTAGTTATATTGTGGTCTACTGGGAAATTGTTGTTATGACGTTGACAAATGGTTATATTATTATGTGGTGTTTGGTGTAGAAAATCATATCCTTGAGGACGTGAACAAATGTGTGTTGGCACTTCAAGAAGGAGATGCAGACTCATTGGATCGCACTGCTGGAGCCATTCGTGGAAGGGCTTCAAGGGTTGCTAATGTGGTAACCGCGGAAATGAGTAATTACGAGCCAGGCATTTACACAGAGCGCGTTTTGGAAGCTGTCAAAGTGCTTCGGGATCAAGTGATGCCGAATTTTGCACAACGAGTGGAAATTGCTGTGGAAGCCCTGTCATCCAATCCGTCGAAGGATGTTGATGAAAACGAATTTATTGATGCTTCCAGGCTTGTTTATGATGGCGTGCGAGAGATTCGTCGGGCCGTTTTGATGAACAGGGTAACTTGAGACTGTGGCATAAGCTCGGCATATAAAATGCGTTCTAAGAAGATGCAAACAAGTCTATGTAGGTTTCCATTCAAAGTTGTATATGTTTAAATTCGTGCAGGCCGATGATGAGCTGGATCCGGAAGATGTTGAATTCGATGAGCATTACACTGACACGCGAAGCAAATGTGAGTGAAAGTTTTAGAACGGAAATGAAGTTTCCTGAAAATTTCATTACTTTTTGTACTTTGGATGAAGATTATTTAATTACCTAAATAACATAATCCTTTATTTCCCCCTTTGTGAATTGAGCAGCAAGTGCACACACTGGAGATCATATTGTTGACGAGTATCCTGACATCAGTGGAATCACAACTGCTAGAGTACGAATATTATTTTTGTGCTTATACTTGACATGGTTTAGAAAATGTTTTGTTTGTTGACTTGAATACGCGTTAATTTATTTATAGGAAGCCATGCGCAAAATGACAGAGGAAGACAAGCAGAGAATTGCACAACAAGTGGAAAGCTTTAGAACAGAGAAACTTAAATTTGACAGGGAAGTGGCAAAATGGGATGACACTGGAAATGATATCATTGTTCTGGCAAAACATATGTGTATGATTATGATGGAGATGACAGATTTCACAAGGTACTGCTCCAAGTGTACATCTGATTTTCATTCACGACAACTTGCCAACATTTCACATATTGTTCCCTTTTTTTTGTGCAGAGGGCGAGGACCCTTGAAAACCACCATGGACGTTATAAACGCCGCAAAGAAAATTTCCGAGGCGGGTACAAAATTGGACAAACTCGCTCGTCAAATTGCTGATCAGTGTCCAGAGTCATCTACAAAGAAGGACTTGCTTGCTTACCTGCAACGAATTGCTTTGTATTGTCATCAACTGAACATCACGAGTAAAGTCAAAGCGGATGTACAAAATATTAGTGGGGAACTAATTGTCTCTGGGGTATGATGATACATTACCATAAATTATCCCCCTTCTCCATTCCTTCCCAACGCGAACAAGTCATCGTATTATTTACATTTTTGCTTAAACGCATTAATTATTTACCTTTGTGCCTACTTTCTAGCTTGACTCTGCCACATCCTTGATTCAAGCCGCAAAGAATCTGATGAATGCTGTCGTGTTAACCGTCAAGGCTTCCTACGTTGCATCCACCAAGTATCCTCGCCAAGGAACTGTTTCGGTAGGAAAAAATTTCTCCAATATTATCTTACTCATCAATCTCAATCATTTGCCATTGGAATTTTTCCATCAAAACATATACACTTACCAACCATATTCATTGCTGAGAACACTCTTGTGATTATTATTACATTACTCGTTACTCCCATCCCATCCCTCGCGTCATCCTTCATTAACTTTCTTGTAAACGTATACATACCTACATATATTAGAAAAAATACCTAATGTACCGTAAATTTTAGCAAATGGATCTTCGTAACATGAATTTAGTATAACCAAAAAAAAAATCCAGACCTCTTTCTCTTCGTAGCGACGTTAATTTTTGTTTTCAGCTCATTAGGAAGTCACAGAGTCAGGCTTTGACAGGCTTGATCCATCCCAATTCTATTTCCCTATTACATCGAACTATTCCATTCTTTACGGGGTTAATCTGGTATCGGTTTAATACAATCAAAATTAAATGGTTTATTTTCTGTTGGTGTTTTTTTTCTTACATGGTTATCGTACTGTTTAGTGTTTCTTTTTTCAACTTCTAGAGCTCTGTATATGTCTTCTTTGTTGTAGTCACATAGTTACTTGTTTGATGTCATTAGTGACTATAGTGAATACCTATCCAAATTCAATTAATCGGTAATATATAGTGCTGTTAGTATTGTAGCCGTAGTAAACATAACCCAAGCAAATGAACACCAGATAGGTCTCTAGTGATAGAACAACCATGTACACCCATGGACATTGTGACAGATTATAAACTAGAACTGGAAACACTCACTTCAACAAAATTCTTTGTAATACAGCTATATTATATACTGTTGAATTTTATGTAACACTCTGTACTTTTGCATCACTATTATATTGCGTCACGCTGTTTTGTTAATATATTCCACTGTTGCCTATCAAGTAATAACCATGAAAAATGACATGTGTGTTTTCCATCTCTAAAAATGTAACAAAATAGTAACAAACATTTGTTTTACAAACGTGCGATGCCGGAGCAAATGTCAGAATCAACCATTACGTGACATGTGACACTATCTTTATTATGAATGTTAACATGACTCACTTTTCTTCATTGTTTATATTATTGTATTTTATGTTTTACAAACGTGCAATGCCGGAGCAAATGTCAGAATCAACCATTACGTGACATGTGACACTATCTTTATTATGAATGTTAACATGACTCACTTTTCTTCATTGTTTATATTATTGTATTTTATGTTTTTATGTTGTGAGAAATTTGTTTAACCGTGTACACGTTTTCACCCCAACTGTGAAATTCCATTTTTTCGGATAAAGCTAACATTTTGTACACTTCTTTGTAAAATTTCAGTTGCCCATAGTGGTCTGGAAGATGAAAGCTCCGGAGAAGAAACCCCTGGTGAGACGGGAGAAACCTGAAGAAGTTCGGGCCAAGGTACGACGAGGATCTCAGAAGAAACCTCAGAATCCGATCCAAGCCCTCAGCGAATTTCAAAGTCCAGCTGAGGCGGTTTAAACAAACATAAAAGTAATATTTTTGTCCATCAACTAAACAAAGCTAAAAAAAGAAGAAATATTTATGTTTGTGGGTTATTGAGGAGTTAATGAAGTTCTGCCAGATTAAAAAGTAATCAATTGTTTAAAGATGATTTTAAGTGATTAAGTACAGATATAAGAAATGAAAATGGTAACAGAAGATACAGATGAAAAGTTAGATGGTTAATATTCTGAGAGTTTCCTGTTATAGCGCACACCTAAAAACTATACCACCACAGAGAAGAAATAAATTTTATTGAGTCGATCCCCATCGATAATATTTAGCATTACCAATGACGAGGAAATCTACCGTTAACATTAATATGTTCAAAATATTATAATATCACATGCATAATGTGAACTAGTTTTACATGAAATTAGCTGTATAAAAAAGAATATTTACCCTACGCCCTTTACACACTGGTCATTATTATTCCTTATAGTGTTGTTGTTATCGTCTCGTAAAAAACCAACACAAGCAAAAAGTTTTTGACTTGTACCAATTATTGAAAAACCACTATTACTACTAAGGAACAGAGGAGGTAGTTATTTTTTAGGAACAATACTATTGTCGTGTCTAGTTATTACCGTGAATTGTCACTACCGGTTTATTTACTCCCTTTCTTTCACGAAGGCGACAGCGTGGAAGAGCAGGAAAAAGAATTATGTAAAGTGCAAATTTTATGAACTTCCATAAAAATATAAAAATGTTTATACAACCATATAGTACACATATATATTATCTTTAAAATCTCCCTAGATTCTTTAATCCCGATTTCCAGTACTACCATGTCACTGATCATTTTATTAACAACACTGAAGAATATATAAACACACAGGCATCCATCAAACACACCAAATAAGGATTTTTGCTATATTGCATGGAAATGGAGGAAGTGGGTTGAAGCAGGTCTATTTTACTTATGTCTGTATTATTATAATACGAATTTGAAGAAAACGAAATTCAATGGCAGTTTAAACAAATTTATGTCATCAAAGAAAAAACTATGTACAGAATGCAGTGTAGTTTAAAGAATGGACCGGAGGTCATTTATTATAGCTCTTTAGTGCGATAGGAATATATAGCATATGCATATAAAAATCTTTAATCTTTAAAAAAAATACAGACTTTATGATTATATGAGGGTGAAATTGTAGTTGGTTAAGCTTGTTGGCTTTGATTGGGTTATAACACATGGTTATACTGGGTACGGTAACAGAACACAAGATTATTTAAAAATAGCTATAAGTTCAAAGATATTATATAATTATGACATAGAAGAACAACCACACATTATATTTTAGGTTGGATGAGCGGGAAGTGTTTAATGGTTTGTGTTTATTGTTAGCGGAGAAGCGTTTCTTGTTGGTGATGATGATGATGAGCTAATCTGAGTAGAAAAGGACAAAGTATGTTTGGTATATAAAGAATAGAAATGAAATGTTTTTAAATGTTTGTTCAACGTTTTAAAAAAAATTGTTTGGTTTGGTTTTAATGTTGTTTGAAGCTTTGCTGTGGTACAGTAATTTGTCTTCTCTGAGTGTATTTTGTATTATTACGTATGTTGTTGTTGTACGTGTTATGTTTGCTTACTTGCATACGTTGGTAAAAAAAATTAGTTTTGCCTGCTGTGTTAAATAATTATGTATCACACGTTGAAACAAATGTCAATATTATATGAGCGTTTCATTATTTATTTAAACATTCTCTGTACAAAAATGGCATACATTTGATAATTTTTTTGTAATTTTTGTAGTTGTAGAGCTACAAAGCATTAATTTTTTATGGTGTCCAACTTATTCTCATTAGACCATAAGGTAATTAAAACGTACTCTTCACGTCACTGTGTCGTGATGCTATTAGTTTTTGTTCGCTTATTATATTTTGTATACTTACCACCGTATTGTTTGAGCGTGTGTGCTTATTGTAGGATGACGTTCGAAGCTGCCGAATTTTGCTTCAAATATATTTTTATGCAATAATAGCCATATATACAAGCTTCTTCGTGTGTAACTCTCGCTCGCACTATATGTTTTTATAGTCGAGCTAAAAAAAAGTTAAAGTTATTTGCTGTTTTCTGTTTTAAAGTACATTAGTTCTTTATGCTTTCTTTACGTTGGAGAGAATGGTTCTGTAAGAGATTTACGTGCATATATTTAACATTTAAATGAAAAAATATAAATTGTAGAACGTATTATACATAGATAGAAAAATATATTATACATTCAAATCTAGATTCATCTGAATATTCTAATTAGTGTAGTTACATATATATATTTATGATGACGGGGAGAGTCTGAAAAATTGTAATTTATCGAAGATTAAACATCTATAATAAACAAAATGTTATTTGAATTAGCAACTTGAGAAAGGAGTACTGCCATCATAAATACTCTCAGCAAGTCATTTATTTCCCTAGACTTGGTTGTTGTGGGAAGAGCAGAAGCCCAACTCAACTTTCCGTATCTCTGTGGAACAAAATGCAGTCAAAATGTCATTAGCAAACGTTAAAAGTATAAAAAACATGATTGATGATATTATGAGTCTTTTTTAACAAGTCTTGTCATATTTGGTACCTGGGTCGCAAAATGTGGCACAGTCGAAAGAGCAACTGTTCAGGTAGAGAACTCCATTACTAGCGCAAATGTGATCCACTTCGTTGGTACACTCACAGGGAGGACAATTTTGTGGTGGGGAATTGTTTGAAGCTGCGACACCTGGAGAAACAGACAATTCCTCGGGGAATCGTACCACTGAAGAGTTGCTACTTGGAGCAATGTCTATATTTGACTGTCCGGATGTAATTGATATATCATCTGCTGCTGGAATAGAAATTCCGGAGGCTAGTGAAGGTGCTCCTTGGCCTGTGGTTGGAATGAAGCTAGAATCCTTAGGGACAAATGTTGCTGCAATTTCACTGTCTGTGAGGGGTCTTTCTGGGGGGATTTCAAGAGGAGGAAGAAGTGGATATGGAGTAGAGGTAGGAACAGCTGCTGGATTTCTGGGGGATGGAGGTGTTGGGGCTCCAAATTGAGGTGGTCTAAATTGAGCGATGGGAGGAATTAAGTCAAGAGATAACTGTTGTACTCCCCTGTTGTTGTTAGCATTTGGCGGTGGAAGGGGTGGCGGATTTGGGCGTGGATTTCCGGTTCTACGAGGTCGTAAAGTTGGAAATGAGCCCGATAACGCCGGAGGGGGTAGCAGATCTTCGGCTAGGGATCCAGGGTGATTGTCTTGCCGTTTTATCTCAGAACTGGACAATATGGCAAAGCAACATGGTGACAAGAGAAAAACCGATGCGACACAAAGCACAGAGTATCCACTTTGACGAGCCATTTTTTGGGGTAACGTGAAATTAAAGTTTTTTCTTAGAAGCTTTTTCTTCTTCTTTTACATGACAATGGGACACACCACACCTTTCGACAAAATGGCACTAGAACACCAACTTGGCTATTAAACGACTAACATGGATCACCAGAACGACTAAAAATATTGACAGCTTTGTTTTGCTTTCACTTTTTTTCAACGCATCTTATAAGTTACGTCGACACAGTCGCATAATCTACTGTGGCTGATGCATCCATACCTGACTAGCCTTGCGTAGTTTTTTAATAAAATTAAACAAATATGTACCTTTCATTAATTTTTAGCATGTCTGAAGGATAATGATGCATGTTGACGAAATTTGGAAAGCGGTGCATAGCGCTGAGGAAGTGTGTCAACACTAGTCATCATCAGTCAGTCATCACTGCAGATCCTCGTAAATACCAAGAATGGAAATTACCTATAGCGTGCCACTGTGTGGTGTGTGGAAGTGGAAGTACATACAAGTGAAATCTTGCCATCGCATCATTTTCATTCTTTGTCTGCATATGTTCGTGAGAGAGGTAGCTATGAAGTTTACCATTGCAGGGGAATTTACTTGTGCCAAGCAAGAAGCTAGTATAAATAAGACTTTGACTCTAAAAATTTTGACAATAATTAGGCTGGTAATGTTGCTTCCGACCGTTAAAACTGGCGATGACGACAAATACGTGATTATCCACGCATGGGAGAATGTATTTTTGGTCACTTGTACTATTTTACATTGTAATCTAATAACGAAGATGACGACAACATTGAGACAAGCATGTACCAAGTCGAAACTAAAAAACTATCTGGTCTAACATACATTCGCATATGCGCATATGCACAATGCAGCTTAAAAACTGATTGTGAGAACGATAGTATACATATAACATATAGGTGTTTGAGTTTCTTGAGGAGTCGAATGCCTATAGCATATCAAGAGGCCAGAACAATTTTTTGATGTCGTGACGTGACCAAACTATTGGGAAAACCTTACGCGTAATATGGAAAGAAGTAACAGAGTACAGTCAGTGCCTTAATTTCGACACCTTTTTGGCCACCTCCTCCAATCTACAGCTATGACGCTGTCCATGTATAATATATTTAATATGATGATGATAGTGCGATTGATTGTGAATTCGTGTACCCATTCACCCGTTGTAGTAAAGCAACAAGACTTAATTTACACAATAAAAAAATATGTTTGCAGTTTGTGAACGTAACGTACAGTTCTTTTAATTATCATTGTTTTCGATGCGTCCCACTTACATTGAGCACAAAAATCTGTAAATTTTTGCTGGGTTATCATACAAAACATAATAATAGTAAAAGTAAGTATAATATTAATCGTGTTACGAGAATAAATCACAGAAAAAAATAATTATAATATGCGGGCAATATAATTTTTCTTGTGAGTTACAACTGTTATACATTGCATAATGACAATAATGCCTAAAAATAAATTAATAACTTCAGTTGCTTAGTTACAATAAACTTAATTCAATCTTTCGTATGAAAAAAAAAACAAAAAATAATGAACAGGTATTCAGTTTTCCATAACTCATTTGACATTTGACTTTGGTTGTGGCGATGATACGGGCATTAGGTAGAGAGATGTTGACATTTGCTATAACAACAGGTTAATCTATATAGGTAAACAGGTAAATCACTGCTCCGATCTTAAAAACTTGGTTCTCTCTCTCTCTCTTATAGTAATAATATGACAGTTAGACTTGACTGTATTAACTTATAAATATCATAAATACCTATGCGTGTGGAATAATTATACTAGTAGATTGTATAGCTATTTAAACATTTGTTTCAAGTTGAAATGTAACAGTTTATTTGTGGTGATATGATCAAGTATCAAAATCATTAGCTCTATCATTGCTTTCTTATGTTGTTTACGTCATCGGGAGAAGGAAACAGCAACACAACAAAGAGGACAACGAAGTAAGACAGGGAATTTTTTTCATAAGTATACATGGTTATACCGGTCACCGGGGTCAACTGATGTTTTAACTATGTCCATACAGAAGAGAGTTACGATCAGGTGTTGAAGGAAAGTGTGTAGCAAATTTAACAGTAGGAGCACGAGTATGATGACAACCATTCGTTAGTTGGTATCAGTATACATAGTAGTAGTTACTAATTAATAATTACTTAACTGTTTCAATAAAGTGGAGTATGTAATCGGAAACAATGAAGAAACTTTTAATGTGGGGCTCATGACATTAAAAATTTGGGGTATTTATCCTATAACATAATCTTTGAAGCCTTTGAAGGATTTCAGACTTTTGCGAAGGTGCTTAACCAAGTCGGCAGGCTGGACGAGAATAGAGATTTCCTTTCCAACTGCGTTCAGTCTATCCTTGACTTCATTCTCCTTTGACATGAGGTTCAAAGGACGGTTGTTGACTTCAGTGAGGTACCAGTTGCAAGGCGTTTGTCCATCCACGGAAAGGCCCTTAGGAGGAAGACCGTAGCGAGCGGCGATTCCTTCCGGAAGCACTTCAGATATTTCACCCGAGCCACCTTCAGCTACAAGACCCAACGGTTCCCCATCTCGACTTCGCTTTAATGCAAACACCTTACCAAATGGCAGTCTTCTGATTATAAACTCCACCTGAAAAATTAAAGGAAATAATGCAATTAATACACAAAAAATCTCCAATGTTGTACCACAAATATTACATTGGCAATGACGCAATCGTTTACCTGCATTGATGATGCCATTTTGATGGCTCGACTAGCTTCAACACTGGACTGTACATTAACACCGGCAACTTTTAAAATTTGATCACCAACATGAAATCCGTAGTAGAGTACTGGAAACTGAGTCTGTTTCCATCCAGCAATCCTGAAAACCAGATGAAAAATGCATATTAATCGTGACAAATGAAGAAAAATAGACCTTGCATTAGCACAGTAAAATGTTGGAAATAATCAAAGTGACTATGTTGCGTACCATACTGCTCCAAGGTAGTCAACAAATGCAATGCTATTCAAACAATCCTTTTTACGCAGAATTACTCGAACCCCTCCAGGATGATTTATTTCCTTCTGTAAATGTATCACTTGCTGCTCCTTTAATGGTAAGGTTTGCGGCGCAGTCGAATTTCCAGATTGAGATGATGAGGAAACGTGATTAGAATGATTGTCGTTATCCCCATTGCTACTACTTTCTCCCATTTGGATTAAATAATCATCCCGACGAAGCCGGTATTCCCCGCAGCGGGATATCAAGGAGTCCAATGGAGTACCTTGAAGTTGTGCGATCGAGGTAGCTGGATGTTGATTGACATAGACATGACCACCTCCGTTGTTACTGGCAAAAAATGTAGAATTCCCAATAGAACGGGTTACTACCGCTTGATGTTCCTCTGTTGTCGCTGACGGCTGCTGTTGCTGCCAACCATGATTTCGATTTCCGTTGTTTCTTATCCTCGAAGCCTCTTGATCCCTTTGAAGATGGGAATGTGTGTTTTCAGAAGATGATCGACAAGATGAGGTTGTAGTGGTAGGTAGTAGCTCAATTCTTCCCAAGCTGGAGGATCTTTGACTACTTCCGGTGTTGGTGCTCCTTTAAATATATAGGACAAACGTCATTAGCACACTTCCAAAAAAATAAAGCCCAGCTTTATATCAAAAATTAAATCAATAAATCTGCTAAACTTACTTCATCAGTCGCCTTGCATGCGCCTCTCGAGCTGAACTGGAAGGATGTTCTTCTTCCGGTGACCGATCAGAAGCTGATCGCTGGATACCTATATTTCTAGAGTCAAATTCACTTGTGTTTTGTTGAGATCTAAGTTTTGCTTGCTGCTGATGATATTGATGATTGTTTCCATTGTTGTATTTTACTCCGTTATTACTAGGCCTATGGTCCGGGATGTAAATGTGCTCATAAATATTTTCCGTCGAGCACGATTTTTTCCCTGATGTTGCCGTTTTTACTGCTGGTGCTTTATTTTTAATTGCCGGAGCAACCGCAACTCCCTCGTTACTTACCCTGGAATCTGCCGTCGACTCGATACCAACTACCATATCACTGCTACCATTGTTATCACCGGTATTTGTCGTAGTAACATTGACTCGTGGCTGCTGCTGGGATTTTGACTTAGGCTTAGTAACTTTTGCTGTACAGTTCACCGAAATTCGACTAATGCTCGGAGAACTCAGATTAATCTCAGGTTCTTGATTTTCACTCTGAGTGTAAGATCCTTGCTGTTGACTGGAAGCTGCCGCGGGTATCAGTTCATTGTTTGGACCAGTCACGACAATCGACGAGGATGTCACTTGTTCACCATTTCGACTAATCCGCTGCTGCTGTGACTCGCCCCCACTGTTATTATGTATACGTACATCCCCATTACCAATGACTACCACCGTCGTGGTTGCTGAGAAAGAGGAGGAACCATTGGGCTGCCGTTGGTTTCCTGATCTTGTGTTCACATCAACATTCACCTTTACAGATACTTGCGGTTTCCTTTTAGGGATAGGTTGACTCATAGCATTGCCTTCCGATGAGACACCTTCTCCTGACGTGGAGGAAGATGGTTCAGCACGAGTTCTAGCGCTATCACTACTACTACTCAAATCAATCAGTACATTGCTATAGTTCGGTCGTGAGGTTTCTCTCTCGGAATGATGATGATGATGGTGTTGAGAATGACCATTGACTGGTATGGCTACTGCAGAAGACGACGAATTTCCGTTCATAGACGTACGACTAGGTGTGGGATTGGGAAAGTGAGAGTCAGTTGGTGGTAAATCCCTAATGTTACTTGTTGATGAGTCAGCGCTTCTACGATTAATGTGCTCAGTTCTAGCGGCGCCATTAACACTAGCATTTTGATATAAAGCCGCCACAGAAATGAGTTGTTGATTTCCTACAGCTAATGTGCTGGGAGTGGGGGGTAAAGGTGAGTTGGGATCTCTGGTAGAGGCCACAGGTCCCATAATTTTCGGCAACGGAGCTTCCGGTAGTTTGCTGTATAGATTGTCCTTTGGACTGAGAATGTTCATTTCTCTCAGTTTCCCCTGAAGACTCTCCACCCATTCAATCATTTGATCCCAGTTGGCCGCTACTAGTCGGATAACTTCCGTTTGGAGTGTGACCGCAAACTGATATTCATTATCTTGTCCAGCCACAATGGATGGGGAAACGTGCAAGCAGCTATTTAATGACACGGCAGATAGCGGTTTGTGAATGGCGCCCATTTTTGGCTCGGTGTAAAACTCAAGAAAAGCCTCCGAATCGTCATGAACACAAAACACAACCCAGAATTTTTCTCCCTTTTTTGAAAAATGTGTTCCCTTTTTGTCCACAGACATTTGACGCTTCAACCAAGCATTTTTATGAATTTCCCGAACGGCCGGATGGTTTCCTCGAGGCCGAGGAGCCACTGGTGGCTCAAAACCCCCACCGCCAGAAACAGCAGTACTTGTACCTGCCATCAGACTAGTTGTCAACGCCCACAGAGATCGACGCCGAGAAGATAGTTCTGTAAAAAACCAGAACCAATCTCATTAATCAATTTGTAAAATTAAGTCGCTGAAAATAGAGAAAATCATACATGCCCATTCTTTCCACATATTATCAAAGTACATAATCACTCTGCCAAATTTTATTTGTTGGTTCGTTCCTTCTCTTCCCAACCAACAAACAACCAACCACGCACAATACATGTCTTAATTTCATTTTGCACGCTGCTTTGAACGTTTTCCTTTTCTAATTCTCCTGCTGTTGCCATTACCATGTCTGTCGTTAGTATCTACACGTTGAAAAAAGGGCTAATTTCCACAATTTTCTCTCGAGATTACACGTACCTAACTATAATTATCTCTCGGTATATTTATGCTCTGAGTAACAATGACAATTTCGTTGAGCAACAGCAACATCATCATTACTATTAACCACTACTATGATCAGTATCAGAAATAGACAGCCACACAGCCAACAGATTAAGCAGTCAATGAGCAAAAAATAATGCCTACGCAATACGTAATATAAACTAACAATGTACCAGGCCTACCCAACAATCAGTAACTACAAAGTAATAAGCAAGCTTAACGAGCAGCAGCATACGAGTGCAGTCAAGCATAAGTCACCACCGTCATCTTCATCATCATCGTAGTCACCACCACACCGCAGCATCATGCACTCTCAAACTTTACGACCAGGATGGATAATGTCGAGAAGAAAAATTTGTTAAGTGCTTCATATTATAACATCATCATCAAAATAGCAGAACTATTTTTAGAATATTTCTTGATTGGCACGGCAGTTATTTTCAATTCAGCAGGCAGCCAGGCAAGCAACCTGTCTGCCAATTTGTTAGACTTAAGCTGTTTCAAAGTTTGGATTAGCTTCTATTGTTGTTGTGACAAACATAATGAAAATTTAAGTTGTTGTTCTTTGATGATGGTGGTGGAGTGGGCGGAGGGGGAGGATTAAACGACAGGATTAGTGCTACTATGGAGCAAGCGCTGACAATTACCATTGTTTAGCAAGATCAGTGACTTGAACTGATAACCTCAGCAGAGTAGCAAATAATGGTAGTAGTAATGGCATAAACCCTAATTGGATCATCATTTACTCCAATCCTGAAAAATACCGCCACAGTACAATATCTAAGACTAGAAAAAGATTGTCTAAAAAAAAAAATCGAAAACCGTAATAAATGCACAAAACGAAAAATACACGTCTTTCGTGTGTGTCTGTGTGCCTTTTGTTAAAAAAAATTAAAAAATAGAGTTTTAATGCCATCACATCATCATTGTTTCATGCTCTGCTGCGTCCTTTTATATTTTGATCTCTTTTTTTGTACAGGTGTATGTGCAACGCGACATCCGTCACACGAAGGCAAGTCGCACAATAAAAGAAAAGGTGTAAGTGCATTACGTACGTGGCTTTATTTTAAATTTTGGTTTAAAAGTGTTCATTTTAGTTCTTCTTAAATTCTCTTCCATCCTCCCTCCCTCTCTAAATCTTTACAAAATTGACTTGCATGGGATGTGAGGAGGACGAGAATTGCAAAATTTCTTTTTCAAGTTAGCCAAGCACGACGGATTTTCTTTGATGGGAATATACCTCTAGCATGACAGGGCAAAGCAAATATCAACGTACATAGCTGCTGCTGCTGCGCTGGTAGTGGTTTGTATTATGAGACGATTGCAAATAACAAAAATGCATGGCAATTTTTGCGTGGCATGTTGAACGCTGATGATCAAAAGTGCAAATCGTGTGCGTACGGTAACGCAACAACTCAGAGAGCTTGACAGAGAGAGAGAGAGAGAGAGATGCAGTATTTTTGGTGATTGTGTGAATACTCCCCTGACTTGTCTTGAATTGTTATTGCTCTGATTTTCTTCACTGCCACCAATGCTGGTTGATTCTGAAGATTTGTTTCAAAAGGTTTTTTTTTCTTTGTAGCAATCACTCTTGAAAGGTTTTGACGTTAACTGGCCAGCTTTCACACAGAAGAAGAATGCAAAATAAATAAAAGAAGATGTAGTGATATATGCATGTGATTATATAACTTGGGCATCTCTCTGCTTGCTTACGGCTTTATCACTAACTCTCTTCAAGGTACGTAGCTATATTTACGTTCACTCGCTGCCATTCGATTCATGTCACACAAAGAATCTCCCTAAATTGCTTGCTTGCCTTTTTATAACATAGTACTCGCTGGGCTTTTTGAACGCAGCCACGTCCCTTTTACCTAACTCTTTTTCAACTGTGAAATTTTTCCATAGAAGATACAATACAAGAAAAACTTGAAACCACTTTCATGAGTGGAATAATGGCGATAAATGACGAGAATAGTGACAGCATTTATTGTATTGTCGCTTTGTGAATGAAGATGAGATGACGCAATGGAAAATGTAACACATTATTACTAACAAAAAAGAGAGTCCTTTTATAAGACAAAATCCTGTATTTTGTACATTGATTAAGTTCTCGATTTTATAAAAAGGCACTGCCTACTTGCACGCGTTTTTTCTCTCGCGTAAATTGAAAATTGCATAACGTTTTGTGGGTGGGTGGCGATGACGATCATGATGATGATGACATGTTTTATCCTTGATGCATTAGTATTCAAGTATTCAATACACGTATATTGAACATACCTTGGCGTCGCGTTTCCATTACCATTATCGGTCGGTTGTACGAAACGGTTTCACGGAGTAACGGTTGACTCATTTTTGAGGTTTTTGTATTCAACAGGCTGTACACTAATTTGGGCGTGTGTAGTGTAGAAGTGTAGGTTTATTGACGGTGAACAGGATTTACCGTTACTGCCACAAGTACGGTTGCATTACTACCACGCTAACTAAAAAATATTCGTCGTTTATGGCACTATCACGGTAAAGATTTGGGAAATGTGAAAAATGAAGGGGACAAAAATGACTAATTAGCACGCTTGTGTAACTCATCACGATATGCAGCTACCGCAATAATAAAAGTCATCTCGATCCCTATTGATATAATATGTAGATGTTTAAATGTAAAAAGACACAAGATGCCACTAGACAAGTGGAGAAGACGATCTCTTACTATTTCGACCATTTAAAACGTTTCTTATCACAGGCACAGCGCTGCCAACTTTGTCGAGACTCTGAACCAACCTCTTCTTTGTCAGGAGACAACTAGTGTATAAAGTATTCCACTTTGTGAGGCAAATAGAGTTCAAGTTTATTACACAACGACAACAGTCGACTAGAACAACAGACAAGTTTCACACGGACGTCTTTTTTTGTTCAAATGGCGTAAATATTCAGTCAAGTAATTCACAAAGAATGCACCTTTCGTCACAAGAATAAATATATGGACCACTCATCCGGAATCGTTTAGTGGTATTAATATTGAGTACTAGTGCGTAACAGCGTAACATCGTTTTACCATAACCACAAAATATGCACAAAATAGTTTATACACAAACAACACTTGTTCTTTTAGTGCTCCTCTTCCATTTGGGGGACGTTGACGATGACGACGGACGACGACTGCTTTACCAAAAGACCAAAACTGTTAGGAGGAAATTCCAACTCATTTTAGTCATCTTTCGACGACACAGAGCAACCCACATCAGAAAACACATTCACATAAATACATATGCAGTACGAGGAAACGCGTCAAACACATTTTATTCTGACGATAATTAGAAAAGCCTAATACGAGGTTCACATCCGGACCCGTCTTTTCTGTCTCAAGTCTCACTCAACACTTCAATCCAGTGCCCTACAAACATGATCATCCCTACACCATCATGCTTGCTACTGGTACAACTACTCACAAATAGCTTTACTCTTAATCACTTTGTTCAAATGTCTCACTTTGTGCATCAGCAGCAGCACCACCACCACTGCCACCGAAATACCTAAGTGACTTTTCTCTGGGTACAAAGAAAATGTGTTAGTCATGTGGGCATTGTGCGTGTGGTGTGTAGCCACGCACCATATTGCCACGCTGGTATTACCAGAGAGTTAACTCTGACGCAAAAATATTACCACCAAGAACCAAGTCCCAACTAAAATGCACCCATCCCACCACGTTTTCTAATCGCACAAAAGGCAAATAAACAAACAAAAGTTTATCTCAATCAATCGCCGGTTTTATCCTGCTTCCTAAACGCAGACCTGCCCACCTTTCTGCCGCCGCCGGCAGGAAGATTACTAGTGTAATCTACTTTTAACTTGGTTATTGGTTCTGCTCTTTGTGTGCTTTTTATTATCTTTCATTTTGTGCAGGACGCACGGACGACAGTATCCGTTTGGGTTTCTGATTTTTGACGGAAACATAACAATACAAAGCAAATAATAATGGTGGGTTTTATTTCTTGTGTGTATTCATTCACTATTTCTACCAGCAGGACACGAACAAAAATGACACGACTCCCCGAGTTGAAGTCTCTATTTTGTTGGGCTGTCGTCATAGTTTCATATTGTGTACCTATATGAAATCTCTCAGAAGGAAGGAGGATGCGATATGCGATACAAGTCACCGTCACCAAATAACAAACATGGGCAAGTCTGGCGACAGGAAGTACCACTGTTCTACTGTCACCATCAGCCATACGGCACTTTATTGATGTTGGTTGGTGCAGGATTTTAATCCTAATATAATAAGTTTCCCTCACATCTATTTCATTTCATTCCATGCATATCATATATGCTACACAAAAAAATGAATTGCAGTATAGGAAGTGCTGCAACACACAATGCACCAGAATGCACGTGGTTCTCAATTACCATGCAGTACGTTGTTGGCTCTGTTGACAAGTACGTTCCAAATCAAAACTCGTTATTAAATTTCCTTCGCCCTCTCAC
>JAHZNB010001414.1:0-10949 GCA_027744295.1 Callyntrura guangdongensis
GTTTTGACGTGCTTTTATTATTACCACAATTCCCTTTTGATAACAGCACACGACGCTTCCGACTCATCCTCATCAACGGTAATGCGTACACATCTACTTATGCAGCTTATAATTGCTCCAAACAAAATGATACGCTTTGTTGTGCGCTATTGCTACTAACAGTCATCATAAAGTAAATATGAAGAAAAAAAAAGAATGGCAAAAAAATGAAAAAGTATAAGTTGTGAAAAAATCGTCATCAAACAAACGGGAGCTGACAATAATAAGATAGATCTTGTGTAATAATATGACTTGAGAGGATTTTCATGTGTAAATACGAATTATGATGATAGATTTGCTATATTCTGTACAACAGCAACAACAACTACCATTCTCATCGTCATCATCATCGCTGCCATCATCAGCAGAGACATCAACAAGTACAAAATATTTATAAGCACTTTTTTCCTACTTCTAGATATATATTTTGTTCTCTCCATTCAAGGGTGGTAGTCTGTGTACTTAACTTTTTTCTCTCAATGTTACTTGGTTTGTGTGTACTTGAGATCTCTTTTGGCTCACTTACGTATATCACGTATAAATGTAGGTATGTCTGATGATGAGGAAAGTAATGATAATAATAACAAATAATATACTCCAACTTAACAAAAGTAGAGAGTCTTATAAAAATAATATTCCCTGTAAACGTGTTAGATAGTGGCATTAGCGAGTTTGAATGTATACACGACAAAACAGCACGGCCGTTATAGGTAGGAGTTTGTGGATGTATAGGAAGATTTTATACAGAAGCTGTATGTATTAGCATTATGTTCCCTTCGTACTTACTTTTTTTCTTACTGGAGAAAATATTATATTTTAGCCGTTTAGTAGTATTACAAGGAAGTAAGCCGGCTTGACTGGGCTTTGCATCGTCTTCTTCTCTTTCTCTCTGTGTCCCTTAAGCCAAAAATCTTGGTATTAGATGTGACTTACAACAGGTTGAAGTGGCATCATTGTCATCATCACATTATTATCGTCATCATCGTCGTCGTCACCCTTTACAGAGAAAACTGTGCAGCAGAGCCGGCACTCGGCACTATCAAGTATACTACTGCTGTAGAGTTTGTAGAAAGTATAAAATTGTAAGCGTATAAACATACATGCTAAGCACCTACCTACTTTTAAAATGACTACATTATTCAACAATAAGCAGATTTGAAGAGAAAATCTCTTTTAGAGTCACTTTTTTAGAACCATCATCATTCTAAAAACTGGTGCTTCCTTTCTTGTGTAAACAACAAACAAGGAATATACTTCCCCATTGCAAAATACAGTATAAAACCAAAGTCCCTTTAAACACCAAGCAAATAGTTCCAATAAGTTCTGCACTATTTCCCTTCGTAATCATTTATTTATATTACCTGAATGAAACAATTGAGCACAAGTTCTAGGTCAACGTTATTTTTTGGCGAATTTTGAGCAAAACCTACTAAAATGCATAAATGGTGTGAAATATTTTAAACTTGTAAAATGAACAAAGTATTGACACATTGTTTGGACTGAATATTATACATTCTTACCTTCTCCCCATCATTTGTTTGTTTACTGACAATTTTTTTGCGATTTGGGTATAATACCATTGTTATAATGTTACAAACACAGAAACTAAACTAAGAGAGTACATTGTGACATGAGCTGCATAACAGCAACACTCTTGGTGTTGAGACTAGCCTACTTAAGTAGTAATGTCATAATAGGCTAAGCATTCGTAAGAGTCTTAAGTTATTGACTTGCTTTTATTGTCATCACATTATTATTATCTTCACTTCACTACTGTAAGCAAGCTGTTGTTAGTGGCAGTTGGAGCAGTAGTAGTAGTGGTAGTGTGGTAGAGCATCATAATATTATAATATGATGAAACTGCAACTCAACAACCATTCTCTCCGTTTTTACCACAATGTGTTTTATATTCTCCCAGTGTGTTCGTTCAGAGTACGTGATAAGTATTCCGCAAAAACTATTAAAACTGGCTGAATGTTAAGAATAACAGGAGATAATGTTGTTACAATATTGGATTGTTACTTAAGACGAAGAGTCGGATCAATTTTTGTGTTTCTGCATAATAATCATCCTTACACCCTGTATTCATATTACTTGCTGAATAAGCAACAGAACAGTATAGGGACAGCGGTAGAGTTCATGCCTTCTTTTCTTTTACTTTTACTTGTAGACTTGCCATTGGTGTGCTTGTGTGTGTGCATTTCATATAAAAGAAAATAATATTATTAACGTTAATAATAATAATAACAATAAAAACGACTGCATGGAAATAGTAATAATTCGCTTGGGTGGAGAGGAATAGCGTGTGTGAAGAAAGGAGAGAAAAGTAAGTCTTCAATAAGACTACGACACGACGACGAGCTTTTCGCTTTTCGGTAAAGAATAAAGGAAATCCTCTGATGTATGAATTACAATGAGGCTCAGCGCCTGTAATTCTCTTCCCTTTATAGTTTTACTAACTTTGAAGAAAAAAGAGGAGTAGCTTATACATACGTACTTACATCGGTTACGGAATGTCGTTTTCCCTATTTTCTTCAGCTCTCTTTAAGTGAAGCACTCTTCTCTCTCTCTCTCTCTCTCCCCCAGCACTAGCAAAGAACGCAGTTTATGTACTGGATTTTGGAATAACGTAATACTTAAGTCAGTCTAGTCATAGCAAAAGAAGGAAAATAAAAGAGTTTAGTTAAATTTTATGTATCTATCAACTCTACAATAACAATATTCTCCTTTCGACGTCTTTTGCGTTTGCCTATAGATATGTACGTATACGTGCACTGTATAGTGTAAGCTGGTTGTGGGTACACTGTGAGCCTACATCCATCAAACTTGCAAGAAAACTTATATCAAAGCAGAGAAAAAGAAGGATGAGCTGGTGAAGAGAAGCTACTTTAAGTTACATTTTATCAGTGAACTTATTATTACTACAAGTACTAATACTTATTTTATACCTTGTAAGCGTTTTTCAGGTACGGGGATAATCAGGATTAGGCTTTTATTTCTAGCATGCCATACATTTTATATGGCCGTTTACTCATCAGCCAAAACGTAATGTTAAACTACCTACACGGGCTCACTTATACATTCCGTTTTAAAGGGATCAGACAGGGTATCACACTGCTGCTCTTAAGAATAATCGCATTGCTGACAATGATGATGATGATGATGACGATAAAGATACATTTGATTACTGTTACTGTACTACCAACTACTTACTCACTTTTTCTAAGTATGTTTAACTTTAGAAGGACGTCCCGCGGACGAACTTACGTGTTATAGGCAAGATCAAGGTTAAAAATGTGTAATTGGAACGGTGACTAGGATTGACGCACTCTTTTGTATAATAATGGAATTTCATGAATTAAAACTGGGAGAGTCGGGTAACAAGTTGGGAGAGAGAGAGAGAGAGAGAAAGAGAAAAGGAGAGAAATCCATAAAGCGTGTACGCACACAATCAGACTGCTGTTGTATGTAGAGTAGAGTCTGCAATAATAAGACTTAACAACGCGTAGGTCTGGTTATGTAGGTATGTTAAAATCTCTATATTTTATACGGCACAGGCTGTAAGTAAATACCTTTAGGAACTAAGCCTGATTAGTGGACAAGGATGAGTGAACATAAGTGCAATGTCAATTTGGCACGCGAAAAGTATTAAATGTGTATAAAAAAGGCACATGATACATTCGTAATAAATACGTACCTACTACAAGCGTAATAGCATTAGCTGGAGTTTTTACGATTTTCTAACTTTAAATAAACAGTTAGAACTAAATCCTTTGTTTGCGGATTTGTTTTTTTTTCTTTCCATCTTTCTCTCTCTCTCTCATATTGTCTGTCCATTTTATTCTACACTTTACGCTAGAAAATTAGTGCTACATGTGTGTGGCTCAGTTTTTCATTGAGGTCGCGTCGACTTAGATAACAGCATTTCAGTAATGCATTAACTAAACAGGAGTGACTTTGTTCCATTGAACTTTATTGGATTACATCAAGTCAAATACTGTACTCTATTTGTATTACTAACGCTCTGCTGAAAGACGATGACGACTTTTCTGCCACTTTGTGTACCTACTCAAGGCATAAATAAAATACTTCGTCAATCATCACTGTGTGTAGAATGGATGTTACCTTTTGTTGATGTACATTTTTTTTGCTGTTAAAGTTATTTTATTGCTCACACCTTCATGTCGTGAGACATGAAAAAAAACTTTTACTAAATAAGAAACAATGTTGCAAATTCGACAACAAGTAAATTATAAATACATTATTGCTAATACTATATGTAATTTACTTAAATGGATTTGGCATCCTGAAGCAGTTCAAATTAGAACATACCATTTCTACCAGCCTTCGTCTTTCAGCTCTCCACGTTTTTTATTCTGTTGCGTTCTCTCTAAATTATTTTATGACTGGTTTTTTTCATTTACTTTTTTTTAACAGAAGTTACATTTCCAAAGAGAAAAAATGTTGTCAGGCTAGTTTTTTTGTGAAACTTTCAGACAATCTTGAACACATATACAACGCATACGCAAAAGTATAGAATATTGTATATAGTTTTACGATACAATATCTTAAGAAACTTAAAAAATATGAAGTCATGATGAAATATTGTGTTCTGTTTGGTTGACATTACATTTTTTCCCTTCATTTCACAAATGTCAAGTTATAGAAAAAGGGGAAAATACCACGTTAGTTTAGCAGCAGTACTTACATAGCAGCAGGAGCTTGATCAAAAGCAATAGTCGAAAAATATGTACGTTCACGCCAACTAAACAAACTCATAAAATATTCATAAATTCTGATAGGGTGGAAACTGACTCTCTCACAGTGCCAGCATAGCATAAGTAATGGCATTGGTACATAGTAGCGTGATAGTGGTGGTTTGACACGGCAAGCTCGCCAAGCCGTTACGAACGACGACGTAGCTTGTTAAAAGGCAACAAGAGATAAAAAAGCAAACTCCCTTCTCCTCGTTCTCGCCCTGTCGTCGTTTTCATAGTAGCTGTCACAATTTGAGATATGAGATCATTCAAAGTGGATATTGTGTCTGTGTGTGTGCGCGCGCTGTGTTGTACGAAGATGAAGAAGAAGGGTAGAACTAGCATTCATTTTTTTGTCGAGGGAGAGAGAGAGAGAGAAGTGGAGAACTAGTAGTAGTGCATACTTACAAACAATCTATTCAATTCAATCTCTGCGCTCGCTTTGCTTTTACTGCTTACATAAATACGACGTAGCAGCAGCAGCGTGGCGCTGAAAAGTTTGGAACCTTCTTTACAACATCCGCATCACCAAACGAATGAATTTTTTCTCATGTATAACAGAACACATAGTTATGCTTGTATTTATGACACATGTAAAATACCCAACCACTCTTCTCTCCCTTTTGTCGTGCGTCTATGTGCAGTGTGTGTGTGTGCATGTGTGTTTAACAGCACAACTTTGTGTGGTGGTATCCCGCTGATCTTGAAAACCCAACTGACGAGAAACGAACAACTAAACAACAAGCAAGAGAGTAGAAAAGTGTTGTTTGCGTTGCCGTTGCTTCTGCTGGTTGCAACTTAGTAGAAACTGAGAGACGACAGAGGGGCAGATCGTGTAGCGCAATCTCGCAGCCACCCCAGTCAGCCATGGAGGCGGAGGGCGTACTTTCCACTCAGGACTGGTTGGAGAGAACCAAACCAAGACCTAATCAGCTTCGTGCTCATTTCCACAGTAGGCTAGGCTCATGTTTCTGCTAAGGAGGAGGAAGCACAGTTACTGTTTCATTCTCTCAAAGGCAACTCACCGTGTGTGTATACAACTTTTATAACCAGCTGCAGAGCAGACTACCTTATGGACATACACGCGTATAAAAAATATTTTTGTGCTGTTGTGAAGAAGCATTTACGGACGAATGCATGCCCAGTGAAGTTTTTACCATCCATCGCATACATAGTATGTATGTCGCATGCACGATTTGGCATGCCTTTTGTATAACTTTGGTATATTGTTATATCGTTCTAACGAGAGTTGCAACAAAAGAATACTTTTTCTCGATGTTTGCACGTTGAGAGGAGTGAATATATAGTTATTTTGAGGTACAAACGGTATGGTAATGTTGGCCAGGTTTAATATTGTACCCTAGTTTGTGTGAGCTCAACCCAGGTATTCTCTTAGGTACGTATAATATATATTTGATATTGTTAATACATTTTGGTCTACTGCCTCTAAAATGGCCTATGTAACAATGCATTCTGCTTAATTTTTTTAAATAAAAATTTACACGCGGACAATTTATTATAAACAGCTTCATTTTCATTCAACTAGATGCGTAAAAGCTAGCACAATGATTAGTAAAACTATGGACATCAATATTAAATGTCAGGAAAGATGTTTAGTTTTAGATCACTAAAGCGTGGGATGTTTGCAATTTTGTAGCCAGTGAAGCTACAAAGCTTTAGCCTTCGTAGCAGTGGAGTGTAACAAAGACAATAGTAAAAATGCAACTACAACTCCACCTTGTAAAATTCCAGAAGAAAATGAGCAAAATTGTTTACGTACATTGCATGGGTACGCGTTTAAGGTAAGGCTTTACTGCAACTACCAGCGACCCAGGGAGGATAATCATGAGATTATCACAAACTCTGTAAAATAGGTAGCTTGTTACGCCACACAGACGCAGTCAGTAGAGTGTACAGTATCATGTGACAGTCTCATAACAAAATGACTACATACTGCATTCACTATTTATTTTTTATTTTTTATCTAGATTTTGCTCTTACTACCTTTGATCGTTTAACATTTCTGCTTTAATTACATTTGACTACTGCGCTGCGCTACTTTAGCACAAAATTACACACCGTTTTGTAGTAGCTTCTACTCTTGTGCAGGGAGAAATATCCCATTGATAAGAATAATTAAAAACGTTTACCAGCATTTGTGTTAAAATAACTTTTTTGTCCACACTAAAAAGTCTTTCAATAAAAAATTGCTACACGTACGTACTTCGTACCTGTGCTTTGATTCAATATGAATCCTAGGATGCGTTTATAAAAAACAGCACCTATTATTTTATTGCATGCAGTAAATTGAGATGGTGAATGCAAAAATATAGTTTTGGTTGCTATGCTTGATACTTACCGAAACACTTATCGATATTAAAATAATGATTTTTCAAGCATAAAGATAAAAAATATTGTATTGCTTCCATAGCATCTTGTATTAAACATTGATTCATCTTCCTTTTATTATTAAATTCAGATTTTTTGCCTAACTACTTCTAGCAACCAAAATAGGTGGTAGTATTTTACATTCTTCATCTCAATATCATTTGATTCTACCAGTTTTGGTGAAATGAGCTGCACCATGTATATGACAGCCCAAAACCATACCAGTTTCGCTATGATTTCGTATCTATGAAGAAAAAGATTAATTGTGTGATTTTTCTTATGACTGCATGCATAGAAAACCGATCGGTCACCCTACACTTCTACCTGTTCAAAAATCGACGAATTATTAAATGCGCTCTGCAGCTTTTTTTTATCAGCTAGGAGAAGCCATGCACAGTCACACATTCCTACAGTTGCTCATTGTTTTTTACCCTGGGTTGTTCAGTGTATCTGCACGCAAGACATGAGTGGTTCTCTCTTTTATTTTGTCGTCGATAAGTTGCAATTCTACGAGGAATACTAGTTTGCTGGTGTCTTGAATGTGGAAAAAGTTAATAACCAGAAAAAAAGGGAGAGAAAGAAGCAATGACTGGCATCACCATCACCAGCCAAAAAAACAGCAAAGCAAGCTTGCCGAACAACCGAGTAGATACGACCGGGTTTACCAGTGCAGTGCTTTTATATCACATCATCAAGTAACAACATCAACACAGCAGCAGCAGTTCTGGAAGTGGTGATGGTGAAAAACTGAATACGCTCAATCTAATAAATAATACCTATAGAACAGCAACATTATAAAAGGTTTTTCACCATTTCACCATCAAAATACAATGCACACACCAAATAGAAGAATTTTTTATTACACTTTATATATAGGAATACAATCACAATCGTCATGCACAGCTATATAAGCAAGCACATAATAAAATAAAATGTAATACATTATAATATAAACATGCACATATTATGGGCACTAAACTAACCAGTAGTACAATATTATAAGTTAATAATATTGGGTATATCACCCTTATAATAAATACACTTAAACTATAAAGAAAATATTATGTACAATGCTTCCATATAAAACAAAGTATACACGAAAACAGATTTCGATTTCTGTGGCGGCGGTGGTGGTGGTAGAAGTTGTTGTAATGGTTAAAGCTGTGCTGTTGGATGTTGTTAGTGCTCCTGTACATTCACTTTTTTTCAAGTATATAGACAGCCACAGCAACGAGCTAAAGGGATTGTTGGAAAGGGATCAATCCTTCCTCTCTCTCTCGTTGTTGTATAGTTTGTTTGAAGCACGCTCTTCTTTTTTAGCTCGACACATTGCTTAGGTAGATATTTTATACCTAGTAAATGATATGAAGAGATATAAAGGTATATATACACAGCGTAAACCCTAACCACGCAAAGAGGTAGGCAGACAGGGAAACACAGACACACGAGAACTCGGGAATGGGGAGACGAGAGATACAAGATTTACAAACGAGCACAGTGTAGTTTTCATCTATCGTGGTAGTGCCTCTTATTTGTTGGCATAATAGCCAGAGAAGAGGATTCACCACCACCTTAACAGCAGCATAATAGCTGTGTGTACGTGCGTCTGTCAGTGTGTACTAGTAGAAGTAATGGCAGTAGTACTTTTACTGGTAAATTTTTTTTAAATAACGTTTTTCCAGAAGCAGCAGCCGTGCCGTAACAACAGGAAGGGAAATCAAACCAAAAAAAGAAAAGATAGTAAGAGAGCGAGAGCATGACGATCACCGTGTAAAGAGCAAAGTCAAAAAGGGAACAAGTAGCCTTGTGTAGTAGTTCCCCGAACTGATTTAAACATTGCGTTGCACCACAGTTTCCCTGATGAAGCTACCACTTACTGTTGGTTTTCCGTGTATGTCTGTGTGTGTGCGCTATTGGATTTTAGAAGGATCTCCACTGTTGTCGATATCACCTCCACTTTAACAGACCGAACAAGTAACAGTAATAAAGAAAAAATATAGTGGTAAGAATAATACATAGGTACATCTTGGAAGAGGCACTGGAAAACGCTCGAGTTGCAGCGACACAACGTATAAATCTATCTATCTACACCAGAGCAGGAGAAGTGTGTGTGATATCATTACCTACTGCTGCTCTGCTAATTTGGAACTCCGGTAAAAGCGACAAGGTTTCGGGACGGAAAGACACCACCGCACGGAATATAGTGCTTACTTACTGTTACAGTTACCAAAATATTAGTATTGCCTGATGCACTGCTTTCCATCATCGTCATATTATACAGGAAAGCAAGCAAATGCAGAGACACACACTTACTTTACATTATTATAGTACAACTGACATACACACACGTCCGCCGATTCCTTCTCGCTCTCTCTATTCTCTCTCGTCTCTGATTTAAAAAAAAGTTGGCTAAGGCGATTAGGCATAATAATATCATCATCGTCATCAGCAAAGTCATCATGGTGTAGTAGTAAACTGCATAATGTATAAAAATAAAAAGAAAGCAGACTCAATATGAGATCGTATTGTGGCCAATTTCCTGTGTGTGTCATCGTATTTTTTAAAAAGGAATCTGTCAGCTGCTTATTGCCTACCAAGAGACACGGGTAATAATAGGTAAATAGTTCTAAATACGTAAAACCCCCCATTTGAAGAGCAACTAAAGAGACATACAAAATACAAAGGATAAAGTGAAAACCTCGGGGACATTTTTGCTAGAAATTACAATACAAAACAATTAAAGCAATACAACGACGTTAAACAATTATCAGATCAGGAATGGGATGTGTGTAAGTAATGAAATGTGTTTTTGTATAAAACAACGAGTGGATTTTGTGCCAATGAAATACTGGTTTTTCTTAATCTAATTTTAGCAATTTTCTTAAGTGAAAACAAATGAAATGGAAGAGCCCGTTCTACTATTTTCCTTGAAAACTCTACGAGACTCCTATAGAGTTAGGTGGACTGTGTGAAACAAACGTACATATGCATGCAAATAAAACTGGGGCAGTGTGAATAAGCCCAATAGCGTACCATGCTACTTGTTGTGCATGCATGAGGAACTTAAGAATAAATTACTTTTGTGCTCCAGAGTGATCAAAAGTGTAAAAAACAGAAGAGCAGACTGTCTTTGTGGTATTTTCAAGCAACAACAACGTGTATAAAAATTTCAGAAAGCAAGCACCAACCAGGTATGCATTTGTACAAAATGTTTTCAGAAAACACGTAAATCATGTGTAGTAGATTTACTAAACTGCTTAAATAAAATTTTAGCTATTAACGTGATTGGATTAATAATATTTATTTCATTCTTCATTGTATTAGTGAGAATGTAATATAAAATAGCTCGATGATCCCATCTTCCAAAATCCAATGCTTTTCACTATACATCCAGATTTTTAAACCCTCTAATAATCCTTGCTAATCACAAGGATCAATCTTGATCTCATTTTCCCACATTAGAGAATTCCAATTTATCCATAAATTAATAATGTAATGTATAACGTGTGTTGTAATATTAACTCACACGCGTGCAGATAAAGCACCGTATTTATGATGGAGGAACGGGAACTTCACACAGACAGACTACGATCAAATACAGTTTGAGTACACCTACTTAATACTTTTGTTGAGCAACGTAAACAACACTCATTCTCTTTTTTCTACACTACTCAGCAAATTATTACTGTATCGATGAATATTTCTCAACGTTGGATAGCTTTTTACATTGATTCAAATACTCAGAACTTGAAACGTCAAATTAGG
>JAHZNB010001415.1:0-18068 GCA_027744295.1 Callyntrura guangdongensis
TGATAGTCCCTTTTCAATGGTGAAACATACGAAGCTCTTCATCATCGCCTCGTTTCTCTCCATCTCACTCTTCTCTCTAATCTCTCTATATTTTTTATTATTTATTATTATTGGTTGGGTTGGTTCAGTACACATATTTTGCATAGTTTTTTATTACTATTATATATTCAAGCAGAAAATTATATACATGTTGGTCGCTTGGACTAATCTCATTTGGTAACTCAGAGACGTGCTCGCACCTTGTCAGTTCTACCTGACGGGTGTAAAGTTCTCGGGTTGCTTAGTGAGATTCGGCCCACGCCTAATGCAAGTCTACCATTAACCGCATTTTCTGTCACCCTTATTTTTTCATTGAAAAGTAGCAAACTCTTCTTACCACGATATTCATATATTAATTTTGCTAGTTTAGTATTTTAATGACAAAGTAATTAATTACCTATATAGTTAAGTCATCATATAGTGTCAAACTGAGGTCATGGTTAAGTTTCCTGATGTAGAAACCCACAAAAGATTTTATGTTAGAGTTTCAAGGGTTAACTTGCTGTAGTACTGTTAATAACGAAAAACAAACTTTGTATAAGCTAAAAAGAACAAAGTTTTCTAGGAAGCTGTGCCTCCCCAAAATAAAATAATAACAGGATTAAGTGTTTATATGTTTAAATCTAATTATGATAGAGTGTAGGCGTTTAAAAGATGTAGAGATTCTCCGTCCTCTCCCCCGTTTATTTTTTTTATCTCGCGGCATAATTAATACATTTTCACCACGACTGGTTTCGTCAAGTTACTTGGGAGAGAAAGTGAAAAAGGAGCGAGGAAAATCTGGAGGAAGAGGAGGAGAGCTGGACTCATTAATTCTACTTCACAAAACTAAAAGAGTTTCTGGGAATTGGTGGTGTGCCTGTGCACCGAAGGAAGTAAGTGGATCCGGGAGTCTGGAAAGGGAGCATCCGTGCCTATTCTAGTGCACATTCACATGATGTTGATGGCGGTGGCGGGACTGACAGAAGAAGAAAAAACATCCGTTTGAGGTGTGAGTATTATGTCAGGTACTGGTTTGAATTTTTATACTTCCAGTATCTGTCTAATACTTTCCTCTCTTACCGGAAGTTGACTTCAGTAAATACGGTCTCCCCGTTAAATACGGTGGTGGAATGATGGACCGTCAACGAGGAAATACTCTATTCTCACAGCAGACTGACTTTCATTAACATCAGAAAACACTTCAGCAAAAATACGTCGGAAACCACCGCTTCGCTGCCAACTTTGGGTTGATGCTGACAATGCATGTAAACCTGTTTCACGTTGTCGTACTTTTAGCAGCAATTGTCCCTCTAAAAATGTACTTTTGCAAAATAAGTAGTATAAAACGTGTATAACTCCTGTCACTTGGTATTCCACGCACAGATTAAAGCAATAGGTCAGAGTTGACTTGTAAAGCAAAAGGAGTTTCGAGTAGGCATATAAATATTACGTGTATTGTCTATTGTGTATATTCCCAGTAATTTTCTCTCAACTCAAAAATGAAATCCGTAAGCACTGGATATGCTCATGCATTCATAATGTACCCAATGGGTGGCAATTTTCTGAATTTAATGCTTTATTCTTGTTGTCTTTGGTTTTCAGTACACGAGAAGGAGGTAGACGTGGAAAGGTTGTCAAAACAGCTTGAAGAAATAAACAACAACAATGTGGCTAAAATTGACAGGTAACATGACATTTAAAACCCCCTTCGTTCAAAATTGAAGTGGTGAAATATTAAGTACGCCATTTTGTAATTTTAACAGATATCTGGTTAAAAATCTTATTGTGGGATACTTTACGACACCACCCGATAAGCGAACCGAAGTTCTTCGGGTCATTGCCACAGTTCTAGATTTCAATCGGGAAGACCGACAAAAGACAGGGCTGGAATCGACTTCGATGTGGCCCTTTAGCAGAGGAAATCCAGGCAGCGATGCTGGAGATTTAGTTCGTCAGCAGGTGGGTTGAGTTCTGTAAAATTAAAGTAAGGACTAAAATTTCCCTATTTTTATTGAAATGTGTCTTCTCTTTTCCTCTAGTCTTTCACCAGTGCATTTATAAGATTTTTGGAAGCTGAATCACAGCCCAAGACACAAATAAAGATTCCGCTGGATGAAATGACAAGACGGAATTCAAAGGTATTAAGAAATTAGACTGATATGATTATGAACTGATAGTACATTGATTGAACTTCAAGTTACTCATGTGCACTATTATTGTTTCAGTCAAGTGGATCTTCAACTCCAGTTTTAGGTGCTTCAGGCGACGCGCCAACTAGGCACTCGTCCTCTTCATCTTCCATTGGAATATCAGAGATGTCTGTAAATCTTCCTGTTCTAAATCAGGCAGATCGAAGCAACTCAATCTTAAAAGATGTCCTTAATCCAAGATCATGATGAGATTTATATTGCATAATGACATTCTAAGACGATATTGTGACTGGAATCACGGATTTTTTTATTTATCGTGTAATTTGCCATCGTAAATGAGACCTTTTACCCTTTGAAGCGTACTAGTGCAAAGTTCAATTTCAATAAGATTATTATTGCTGTTAATTTTTTGGTTTTCGCAATCGGGTAATACGAGTAATATAGACGGACTCTTTACTACAACGTTCGTTGCATATTAAAACGTTGATTGTGATGTAATTATTTGATAAATACATGTAATATTACTAAAGCTATTATTTTAAAACATGAAGTTTATGCAAAAAAAATAAATGACAACATTATGAACAAACTTCCGATGACGATGTTGTAATTACGTTTCATTATTTTTATTCGTATAAAATGTAGTTTTCTATAAGCGAAGAAGTGATATTGTAATTTATGAGACACGTTTTGGGAAAAAACACTTGCAATACCAGAAACATGAACAAAATGGTAACTCATATTTGATAAATGGCATAAATCTAGACATTTCTATGATATAGTTTAGCACAACCCTTCATAATTCAATTCGCAACTGCACCTTTAAAAGTACCTATGTAACTATTGTATAATCTCGTACCAAAGTTTAATTATTTAATAATACATATCGACACAATTTTTTACTTTTCAAACAATCAAGGGTAGTAAAGCTATTTTATCGCACATTGCAAGTAGTCAGGGACATGTCATCCAAGTTAAAAATCAAACGAATCATGCTTACGTCAAACTGAATAGAAAACACGGTTTTTAAGGAATAAACCTTGCTGAAACTGGAATGCAGACTAAACTTCTTGGAATCACAAATACATACATATAATAGTGTAATGGTTTTAAAGACAACGACACGTGGCGATTAATGGAAATATGATTGTTGGCATGCAGCAGTTAACTTAATGCTATCATTGTTAGTGTTTACGGATTCATGTAAGTACCTTTGCAGGCTCTCCCTTATCTTAAGCTACATTGTTATTGTTTAGATTACTGTACTTACAAGGTTCTTTTGGTTCGGACTTTAAAGTAAAAATAGGTAATGGCTACGGCACAGTAGATGCATGATGTATCGTCGTAAATAGATATTTTAGTTGTAATTTATTTTTATAATTACTTAGAGTTATTTTATGCATATTAATTTTTCGAATCGTACAGTTTTCTAATAAACTTAGTACTCCCCTATAATTATTTTCATATTATTAAATATGCATAACAATATTAATATATACCAGCATTAGGTATGTTTAATACCTTTTGTTCTTATACATATTTTTTACAGTTTAAAAATTAAGTTATTTAGCACTGTTCCTTATGTTGTCACTGCCCACTTGTCTGACCTTTGTCATATCCTGCAATTAAAGTTTCAATTATTAAACGGATGGCTATTTTGTAAATGGATTCGATGTTTTCCGTATATCTCTCGTCCAAGGTAGTTTTCACTGCTTCTAGAAACGGTTTCTCGATTTTCTGAAACATAAAAAGATAAATCCAGTAAATAACACACATTATAGTGTAATTTACAACGCTGGAAAGTATTATCGGGCAACGGACTGAATTATTATTATTTTTACTCGTATGTATGTTTAATACCTGAAAGTTGAGAATTTCAAAATATTTGTTTCAAATACATTTAAAATAATAATTGTTAAACAATGTACAACGAAAAACCATTTTATCTTTATTCAAGGGTTTGCAATTTTGCAGTATGCAGTAATCTGCTAACAACTCAAACCCCACACCCCATAATGTTTTTTTTTTCAAAATCGTGATGCTTTTATCATCTTTTTTATCCAGCAAAATTGTGTAACTGCCAAATTTAGATTTTATGCGTAGGCATGTCTATAATGTTCTTTCAGTATTACAATTAGAGACTCGAAAGCAGCGCGTTAATGAAATTATTGTCTGTTTGAACAAATACATTCGTCCACCAGCGTAATTTTGTTTATAGTAAAATTATACTGAATAATGTAACAAAATATGACAACATGATGAATGAATAGCCTACAACTGGTAGTTGACAAGTAAATATTATGTTATTCGTTCAACTAAATCTACTCTAGTACAAAGAACACTTATTTACTTCTTTATTTATTCATAAGGTCCCAATTTTATTTAGGAAAATACAATAATACCGATAAAATTGTCATTGGATATTTTTCCTACTCAAACTCAGAAGGAGATTTTGTATTGAAACTTGAAAGCAGTACTGTCAGTGTCAATTCACACAGATACATAGAGATAGAACTGTCAAGTGTCAATTTAATCTTAGTTTGCTTGATTGCATATAAGAATCAAGTAATTTTCCTGTAGAATTGAAAACAGTGCATGTCATTCATTTTGCAATTCCGGAATGAGTAGTAATTAAATTGTTGACATCGTTTTAGCAGCACCTTTAGTACTCAGCGTTTAGTTTAATAGCATATTCATTTCTTTTATTTCTAACATGTATATAAATGCGCACAATACTAAACGTACACACGTGTGCGGCTTATACACACGTATCTTTTGGTTAAAGTGTGTCATTTGCATTAAAATATTTTTGGAACATTGCATTTTCAAAATATAAAATTCATAATAGGTAGACGGACGGACAAACCATTACTTTTTCATTATGCAGAACGACAGACAAAAGAGGTGCTTACATACAAATGCAGACCTATATGGAGTTTAGGTTCGCAGGTATAAACAAGACGAGCAAATGGCATAAAACGTAACGAAAAGGACATAAAATATAATTGGCAATAAAAAGTTTATGTATACATTAAGACAAATTAAGTTTTGACATTTCTATGCAGTTTTTTTATAATTTCTCGCGAATACCGTTCATTTATCTCTGGAAAGGCAAAATAAAACTTGAAAATGCAAAAACAAAAATTATTGTGACTAAAAAATTGTCTGTTCTTGAAACTACGTAGAAATGTGTCGTAAAATTCAATTTTCATAAAAGTACTCTATAATGTTTTATATTCCGACGGTTTATTTTGCTAAATCAAGAATTCATGTTTCAGTGTAGGACATGTTAGGCTTGGCATGTTAATCAGTCGGTTTTGCGAAGAAACCCGAATTTTTTTACTCGTTCTCGGAATTTTTTCAATGTGTTTAATAAGTAACGTAACGTAAGTAAATAAAACTGACTAAAAGTGTAAATAGCACAAAAATGTAAACAGACTGGAAATAATTTTAATTTAAGCACAAATTACAAAAAGAAAAACAATTTAATTCTTTTAGTCGTTGAATGAAACAACAAATAATCTATGGAACAAAGTGTGAGAACTACGAAGCAAATGGCTTATCTACACTGGGACTGCAGTTATGAGAAAAGCAACCAGTGACAAAAGGCAACACAAATAAAAACTATGCTTGTTTTATGTTACTGCTGGTCCATTTAAAAATCACTGGGATTCTTAACTTTTGTCTGTGGAGAAATTGTACTAGATATAACAACGTGTGTGGAACAGATATTAAAATGAGAATGAGAGTAAAATCCATACTATACATAAAACCGATCAGTTTTAACATAATACAAGATTGTAGTAATGTGCCATTTAATAAACACGAATAGTGTGATTCTGATTTCTCTCCAAAAATAACAAGTTGATGTTTTCTCCTCCGCCCAGTTTCCAAAAGAAAACAATCAACACCGGAAAACATTGAACTGAGAAAGCAGAAATTCTAAACTTTCTTACTAAACTCAACTTTCACCATTTTGCATGCATAATAGAGCCGTTATCAATAAAACAAGCGGTGGTATATGCTTCCTTGCTCATACCGCATGAGTCATAACTTTTCTAAGTTCAAGCGTTCAGTTTTTCCAACTTACTCAGCAGTTACTTCTTCTCAGTATTGGGTTTCATTGTAAAGCGAAAGTTGAAGTTAACTTTGTGAATGTCAATTTGTTTTCATTTTATTAGCAAACGTTTAAAGGGTTCTTTTCTTATTTATGTGCCATTGATTTTCCAGCCATTCAAATGCAAACTTTAAAGGAAATTAACATGAAGTAAATCTCCTATTTCAAATATTACAAATTAAAAAGTAGTTTGCGCAAAAACAGGAAATTTATAGACAAGCTTTGTTTTCTACGAATTGAATTAGGCCTTGAAAGAAAAGGATTTTTTTCTTCAGAAAAGTACATATCCTTTAGCCATTTTCTCAAGTTGATTAAGTCTATTCTAGGTTTTCGGTGTTGTTACCTAGATTTTTAACGTAAGAAATTGCTTACATTTAAAAAAATCACAACAACGTAATTACCTCCGCCGTGTACAACAAATACATAGTACAATTTAATTAATCTAAAACACGGGATTGTTAGTGGAATTAAAAAAAGTATAAATGTTAGATTCTTATATGGTCTGCACCAGCTCTATGTTCCCTGGGAAACTATGTATTATTAATGTAAACCTAGTGTGGGAATCGTGTACACACTTAGCCCTTATTTGTGTTCGTGTACAAACACCTCGTACACGATCCATGTTTTTCCCCGTGTCGTGTCGTGTACAAGAAGGCTTGTGTGTTCGTGTGGTGTTTTACACAAACATGTACACTCGTGTACAAATCGTGTGCGGAGTACATACAGATGACCAAATACTAAAGTAGTAATATCCTAGTAATAATTATCTACGATAAATGTTAGATTCTTATATGGTCTGCACCAGCTCTATGTTCCCTGGGAAACTATGTATTGTTAATGTAAACCTAGTGTAGGAATCGTGTACACACTTAGCCCATATTTGTAGCCCATACAAACCTCGTACACCTCGTACACGATCCATGTTTTTACCCGTGTCGTGTCGTGTACAAGAAGGCTTGTGTGTTCGTGTGGTGTTTTACACAAATATGTACACTCGTGTACAAATCGTGTACGGAGTACATACAGATGACCAAATACTAAAGTAGTAATATCCTAGTAATAATTATCTACGAGCAAATAATTATCTTTGATTGCTCTCAGTTAATTATAGTTGAGGTGCAGTGGGTCTATTTTTGATTTATAAACAAATTTTTGAAGTAAGAAGATTTTATATGCCGTCTAGATCTTACATAACATGTGTACGTTAGAGAAATCAGAGCGTACAGTTCCATTTTATGACTATCATATATGTCAAAATTGTAAATAACAAAAAAATTGTACACGCGTGTACTACCCGTGTTCATGTCGTGTTTCAAAAATATGAATCTTTTTCGTGTCGTGTACACAGTATTTGTGTCGTGTTTTGGTTGTACACGATCGTGTACACAGGTAAATTACACGCATGTACACGGTTCCCACAGTATGTATACCCCACCATCCCCAGGCTCATTTTCGTGGGCCCAGTTTAATCAAGCTTTCGATTTTAGTCAATTCTTCATCAGGACAGAAACACTGGTCCAAACACTTGTACTTGTTCATAGTAAAATTTCATAATACCCTGAGGTTGTAAAGCTAAATTTTAGCTTCACTTTCTAGTCGCTCACTACCATCACATTTTCGCTGTTTCTTCAGAATATTTCCTAAATACAACCAGATCTTTTCAAGAAAACACTTTCACCACTCCTACATTAAGGCGTGCCTTTTATTCCCATTTAAAAAAAAATAGTAATAATAATAACAAAGCCGTCATTTTATTACTCAGGAATACTCAACTCAGAACTATTATTATTACTTTTCAGCTTGAGTACGAAAACCGCATCCTTTAACCTGGAAACTTTCTCCCTCTTAGTTAGGGCAGTTTCTATCTCTCACTTACTCTCACTCGCGTTTCATTGTCATCCCCTTGGAATAGTCACGTTTTGCAAAAAAGAAACCGACACAAGAAAGATACAGGATGAGTGAAAATTAATGCATATAAGCTTCCTTCCTCTCTCTTTCCCTTTCGCTATCTCTCTTCTGTGTCTTTCTCTACTGTATGTTTTGTGTCTGGATAGCAGCAATGAAATGTTGTCGAATAGGCGGACTTGAGTAGAGACTAAAGTCATTCGCATCTTATGTTTTTATGTACTTTCATCATTGGTATAATTTAATGTTGATGCATGCGCGTGTTCCCTTCCGCCGTAATAAACCTAAGGTTTATGATTCTTTCCTTTCTCTCTGTATTTGTGATTGTCCGCACAGGACAGTGGAAGCCCAGATTACCATTTTATGATAACTGCACTATATATTATATGTAACATTTTAATCTTAGTATGACCCGACCAAGTCAAGTGGAGAGGAGAGAGGGAGAAATTCCGTTAAACTTTGCAAAAGGATTATATCAAGCAGCAAAACTTCCGTGTGGCCAATACCGCCAAGCCGTATATTCCCTTAAGTTAACCTGGGACATAATTGAAAATTTCACAACCTCCAGGTAGTTTTACAGGGATACAGGGGCGTATTAATTTTTATCGTTAAGATTTAACAAACTAATTATTTTAATTAAAAAGTGAACTATAGTACCGTACAAATCAAATCGTACATAAGTAACGGTGGATTTTTGTTTTAAACGAAATGTTAATTAACTTTAAATTAATTTATTTTCTTCATTCTTCTAATCGCTCATTGAAATTTTCATTCGAATTTAAAGCCATTGTTTCTGTTAAGAGAATTGTCTGTTTGAACTATTCTTTCATAAAATCTATTTGTATCACTGGGGTTTTAATGAAAGAGTTGAGGACTTTATACCATGTATCGTGGAATTGAGCATGTGAGGGAAAAGCTCTTTGAATAATATTATTACGGGCTTTCCTTTTGGTTCTTCATGGCTTCTGACCATATAATTTGTGAAACTTTCCCTTTTCTCTTCACCCGATGAAGTACTTGTTTGACATCGCTCTTTACAAAGTACAAAAGCTCGATATACTACATACATGAGTTGCATGTGTAGCTATGTGTGCGCCTGTTTGGAGAATCGTTTTGTATGCAGTTTTGCTTTTTACTGTTTTTTCTTCTTTGTTATTGAGTTTTGTCTGTCTGACTTACGTCGGTGCTCACACGTCAGTTGGCTCCAAGTTCCAAGCCTTTTCTCAGTCCTCAGTAAGTCTTAGGAAGTTCATGTTATTATTGTAAAGTGCAGACAAAAAATGACGACTCTGTATCCACTCTTCTTGTTAGTATTCTGAAATGTTTTACGACAGATTAATACTAGTTCTCTGTACGTTCATATGAGACGATAATGTTTTTTCTTATTCTGAAATCCATAATACGTGTGTGCAATCTATTGGTTTTTCCTGTTAGTATAACAGAGCGTCCAACATGCAGTAGCTATAATCGTCAATCCTCATCATCAAGTCGTCAAAAATATCATGCATGCATGCATCCAACCCATCAACCTCCCCCCGACGCACACATTTTCACTTACTGCACTTTGCGAGATGTTTGTCGCAAACCATTAAGCATCCTAGGGATCACAGCAGTGGTTTTGGTCTGTCGTGTCATTTGGTATGTATTTGGTAGAAATCGAGGAGAAAGTTCAAGACGACGCCTAAAAGGTTTATGATAATGGGATATTTCTCTCTTCAAGAGCCGGAAGCCATTAACGTCTTGTTTTACAGCTATCTTAACTCCTCAGTCATGCACTGTATGTCCATATACGTTTCACATTATATAAAATATGCGCTCAATTGTCAATTGTAACAAAGTATAACAACCGTTACTGATGTGCGTTTTTTTACCGTTTGCCACTCCACTGGCATTCCCAGTATTCTAGAAAGGGAAATACACAAGAAATAAAGGAATAACAAGATGTAGCTTTTTAGAACTAGTGTATTGTATCTTTGCATGATGTTTTCAGTTACTACGTCATTGGATGGCCAGTGCAAGCGAACTAGTTGTTCAGAGAAAGCACAGGATTTCAAGCTCATTTTCATACAGGAATACAGGATTCTCCCACCCAGACAGATAAATTATTAATAATGTAACTCTACGTATATACGAAACGTGGCATACCAGAACTTCTATTTTTACATATCTTCATAGGTTTGGTACGGGTGCACATGTGAAAGTGGAGATAATTAATAAATTATGCATGTACGGAGAAAGGGATTCGGCATCCTCACGTCCATGTCATCATCCTATGTAACACACTCCACCTACTACTGTATTTTTGTCTTATACCAAAAAATGGATGCTTGTAGTAAATCTGCTAACTTACCTTTTACTTATATGGTTATAATAATGATGATGGTTATTGTTATGAGTCTTATAACTTATGACCAAATTTCATGTAGTACAACATCATATGAATATATATTACCAAAAATCTTGCGTAATACGGTTTGGATCATGTTTGGATGATGTTAGCAACAAAAATAAGTACGATGACAGAGTTAATTTGAAATATGGCAGCATTTATTGTTTCTCTGTATAGTACTAGACCATACAATATGTACGAGTGCGACTGTTGTACAGCTTTCTTGAAAAAGTAATGGAAAACATGAAATAGGCGCATCGCTCACAATCGGTTAGTCAGTTGTGGAAAAGAAAGTGGTCGAATCCATTATAAGATAAAATGTTTCTTCCGTTTTTAATTGGAAAAAGTTGCTTTCCCTTCGTGTGTATTATTAACTTTACCATACATTTTCATTTAACGACTCATTTAAGGCTGCTAGATAAAATGACGGTACCAACTACCAACAAAGCAATAGTTTGTGTTTACTTGTTATTTGTGTAGATGCATAACCTTTGTCATTTATCAACGGTTGTGTCCGTTGTGTCTGTGTATGTGCGTATGAGCATACATTGTAATGGTTTTTCTGAGTGCAAACCGTATTCCGGATTCTGGTACACACACTATGAAATGCATTCCACGTCCACCGTTGTGCTCTCAGCTTTTTATACACCCATTCAAAGCGTGTACATAAATAAAAGTGAAATTGAAATTGGACACGCAATTTAGTACTTGTAATTTTTTCATTCAAAAGAAAACCATATTTTTACAATGCTTGTTTCTGGACTCAACCCAACCGTATCCCATTAGCTCGGCGTGTGCAACAACCAAACAACTGTGTGCCATAAATACAATTATTTTTTAAGGTGCACACACACACCATCTTTTTTTACTTTTCGTGGGATGAAAAGGATAACCAAGTTTTGCTACCAAAGAATTGCTGCTGGCCTTGTTGAAATTGTCCACTTTCTTTGATTACAGTAGTAAACGAGGATGTTATTTAGTATTGTCATTCATTTATTGTTCGGTACTACAACAAAATAAAAAACGAGTTTGTTTTACTTTGTTCGTATTTTTTCCAGAAATTGCGCACGGTAATATGTTTTTGAAAATTCTATTAGCAAACTACAACGACAACTTCATCAATGGAAAGTAAACTCACTTTGTTGTCGGTTATCTCCTTTTACATTTCACACACACTAGAAGATTACCTACATGCGATCTGATTGTCGTCCTTATTTTGCGAGCTGTTTGTTTAGCCGCTTGACTTCTTCAGCTACACCACCACCATCGCACCAGCCATATATATACCAATAAGCCCACCTTAGCACCATCATCTCTTCCCCTTTATTGAGCATGCGATCAACAGTCATTTTAAAAGCGACATTGTCCACTATTACAAAAAAGTTTCTTTTTATCGCCATTTCTTCCAATTCGTCTTTGCTAAAGAGGTTTTCTTCTGGTCTCGCTCCGCAGACGTTGTTGAGGAAGTGGTGGTGATGGTAGATGTTCTTTGTTGCTTGCCAGAGAATGGTAATGTACAGGAACAGTGTTTATAAAACAATCTGGCACGATAGAAAAGCTATTTAGTCCAGACACACGAATGTACACAATACATTTCCTTTCTTTAAAAGATCCATGGGAAAGCGGAGGGGAAAATATACCGTTTCCTTTTCGTGCCTCCTTTTTTCGTAAATATACCTATACAAATTATTGAGTCCTATACTACAAAGAAGCTTTCATTCCCGTCTCCGCTAGACGCTTTATTCCTCTTTGATTTTTCTCACTTGAAAAGGTCCAGACAGGTACACTTGAGAATTGCGTCTTTAGAATTCAGCTTCATACAATATGTATGGTGAACGACTGTGTAGAATCTCCAACAAGATGCGTGAAGGACTGTAACACGGTAGTAGTCTTAAAGTGGCCATTTTAAAGGAATCACAATGAGAAGCAGAGCAGCTTACGACTCACTCTTTCAAAGACGACGTTCAAAATTGCACACTTTTGCTGACTAAACACACTGCTTTGTAGGGACTAGTGACTGGAACGAAAGAGTATTGAGTGACTATTGTTACAATATGTAATGAATTGACCCGCCTTGAACATCGACAGAAATAAGTTGGTTGAATTGTAAGTTTGTATTGTTATCATACACAACTTCTTTTCTGTATTTTTTCCTAATCTGTTCAAGTAAAGTATAATTACTATTTGAAAATTGTATTGAACAGAAGAAAATTAGTTATTGATCAAGCCATAGTAAACACCGATGTATTGGTGTAGAATTTTTAGTTTGATGACGTTCAAAGAGGTGATTTCATAACATCGTCGAGAACCTTGTTAAAAAGCCATTTAACAGAATGTAACGTGACACTATGATACTAAACGAATATCAAAAACTCGTTATTTAGCTAGACTGGATGATACGGTACCATACAAAATTACCCCCCACCCCGACCCCCAGCAGCATCATTAATATCATTTTGGGTCAGGTTCCAAATAAGATAAAATGTCTTGTTTTTATCAGCCATGGGAAGCAACGGAAAAAGTCAAGGTTTACACGATGCTCAGGTACATTTATGGGTAAGATTGGCAATTTTCCTGTACATCCCGCAAAGTGATCCAATGACAGCAACATTAGTTTTGATAAGAATTTGAAGGTTAATGATGACGGAATTCATATTACATCAGCTTCAGTACTTCTGTCAACAGTCGTTTATTCATTCCCATGATATATGACTCTTTGAGCTCACGATCAGTTTAACAATTTTGATATTGATGTGTTTACCCACAGTCGTTTACTCACACAAAATGTTATTCATACCAAAGACCTCCACTGCCATGCAAACTTCATTTTGTGAACAGTGAACACGCCACTCAAAGTATTCAAAATTTTGGTTTATTTCGCGAGTCGAGAAAACAGAAGCTTTATGTAATTTATGATTCAATAATGTTTTGATAGTCATCATTCTCTTCTAACATCGTTTCGGGGGTATTTATGGTAGAAATTTGAAGCAGTAGCGTATATAATGGATAAAAAACCATAATAAATATTATGCATGAATTCAATGAGATCTACTACATTACAGAATGAAATCCTGCACTGTAACACGACACACACTTTATCCTCCCAGAGTATATATCATGCTTACTGTATCTCTTACAAGGAAACTCATCCTACGTGAGTCTCAGTTTCTTCATAATATGCTCTATCATCTTGTCGGTTCTTGATCTCATCACATCATCGCCGCCAACCTAATTCCTCCTTCTTGTTAATGCAAGAAAGCACGGGAGTGAGTAGAAAAGGAAGACACGCTTAAAAGGAGAATGGAATCTTCACACGTAATTTTATCGATTAAATGATTAATCATTTGCTCCCACCGCTGATCTGGAACACCTAAGTTTTCCTCCTTTTTTCACAGTTGCCTTTTTTATCTCGCTTTCTCTCCTCCGTATCGAATACTCTGAATGTAACATTTGAGTTGGCGAGCAGCCTCACAAGTCTAATACAAATAAAAGAGAGGGCACCCTTTTAAAAACATATAGCAAAGGAAAAACAATCTCAAAGAAATTGGGCGGAGCTGAGTTTCTTCTGAATAGCAGGTATTTTTATTGGTACTAAGTTGGCTCAATAAGGGAAAGGAGAGAAAAATAGGGGAAAAGGAAGAGTGGAAAAGAGAAAAGGGTAAGAATGATGTTGCAGATTAAATAGGAACGAAAGAAAGGAGGAGAAAGAAAAAAAGACTGTCGTCGCAACGCTCACAGTTTTTGCAGGCCTGACTGGTGTGTGCATTCTCGTAAGTAAAAAGCGTAACACGCGGTACGTGCCCAAAAAAAGACATTTTAAGTGCTGGCAACAACAACCGTAAACGGTATTTATTATATAAATTACTAGCTTGATAGCCACACAGTGGGTACTATGCATGTACATAATAGGCACTGTTTACATATATAGAAAAACAGATTAAATAACAAACGTGTGTATCAGTGTCGGGAGTCGGGATGTACATATCCACATGCTTATGCATCCAACCATCCGACCAAAAGTACGCATCCTTCAAATATTTTTTTTCGCATTCTGCTCTAAGGAACGGTATACAAAGAAGGAAGAGAGGCATGTAACAAATTACTTAAGACGTTACGTCGGACGCTATCAAAAGGGGAAAGCAAAAAATAAGAGACGATGTAGCTTAATTCCGCTTCAGGAGGATGATATATACTACTTAGTTACGAACAGCATCTTTGTCCTTTCTTATTTTCTTCCGTTTTTTCGTTACGTTCTTCTTTTTAAAGTGAGAGAAACATGAATGTAAGGTTGAAAAGGGTATAAATGGCGCTATCACGGTAATAATAATAAAGCTTGTTTGTGCTCAACGTTGCATGAATGTATTGCTTACATCAGTAATTATAAGAATATTAGACTGAAGGAATGAAAAGAGAAAGTAGTGGAGTGGAGAGCTCGTTCAGGCTTTGCCTCAAAGTGATACTGTTGCGTAAATATAAATATAATGAGGATTTTCCTGGAACTTGATTACACACGGTACGGTACGTCGTTGTTCCTTATTAAGATAAGTATATAACCAGCCAGCCAGCCAGGGTGTTTCATACGTATTCGTATGCACCTATGTAAAAAGAATTATTGTGCGACTAGATGGGTCGTACATACATAAGTAATGGTGCATTATGTTTATACATAAGTGGGAAAGAAAAATACAAATTAGATTTTTGGAAGCTAATAGTATTTATCAATGTAAATGTAAGATGAAATGATGCCACCAAATTTTTTCAAATTGGTAAAATATATCTTCTGAGCTGAGGGAAATTTCCGATCCGATGGCTTACCAATTAATAAAATGTAAGCTGAAATGATGCCACCAAATTTTTTCAAATTGGTAAAATATATCTTCTGAGCTGAGGGAAATTTCCGATCCGATGGCTTACCAATTAATGTCTAGTCAAATAAAATAAAAGCTTCTGGAATTGCAGCTCCAGTTTTGAATGCTTTATTAATTTTTTCTCGATAGTTTGACACATTTTTGCATGTTATGGTCAAGTCAGAATAATAATCAATACCCAATAAGCATTACAAAATATATATTACTAATATCTACAGTACTTTTTTAATCAGTTAAGTCCGTGACCTTTCCTACTTTTTTCTTATTCCTATATTCTTTATATGTACATATAACGAATAGGAATAATAAACCCCAATACTTCCATAAATGAATATTAAAACATTACTATAATAATGATACACATACATCCATACCCTTGCTTCACGTACAAAATCTACCGTTCATTAACTATGTAGATCATTTGAAAAAATCAAATTTTTCATTACCCCTTCGCACCATCTCACACTCTTTTACATTGAGTAAATGGGAGCTTTAACACTGATGTCACGGTCAGCCCAGAACCCCTCTCCCGCCCCTCCTTAAAACGTTCCAACTGGTATAACATGATCACACGAGTTGAAAAGTGTTAAAGATCATACATAGATGTCATCAAATAAGGGAGATGATTGACATGCTAAACAAAGCTACCTTCTATAAAGGCATATCTTGGGGGACTCTTCATCAGCATGCTGGTATTTTATGCTATTAATTATGAACAATTTCCGTTACTGTAATACGTCTAGATCATACATATATTTAACATTTAGCATGCAAACTATTGCAAACCATGTTTTCCCTTTTAGGGATTTTGGCAGAATTGGAGAGGATGAGACGCTGTCCCCAAAGGAAATAGTGGTGACCGTTACTGTAATACGCCTAGATCATACATATATTTAACATTTAGCATGCAAACTATTGCAAACCATGTTTTCCCTTTTAGGGATTTTGGCAGAATTGGAGAGGATGAGACGCTGTCCCCAAAGGAAATAGTGGTGAGAGTGTAAAGGAACTATACTTTCCCTTCCCCGTCGACACTCATTCCTTTGCTGTGTGCTAATTGCACACAGGCATTCTTATGCTTTCATAAAACATAATTGACTCTGTTTTACTTTTCCGCTCCTTCCATACTCGCATTCTTGTCGACGAAGAAAAATATGGACATACATACGTATAAGAGTTCAGTATTAAGATGAAGGAAATTCAAAGGGAAGTGAGGAGGGACGAAGGATGAAAAGAGAAGCCTTTTAAAAATTATTTCTAATAAGTAGGGTAAGAGCTTTTATCACGGAATTTAGCAGAATAATGTTCATTTTCTTTCTCCGTCTTATCCTTTTCCCTTAACAAACTTAACTAAACGCAGGCAACACAAGATGCTGAAAATCAAGAGATTCCTTTGAGCAATATATGAAGGTAACCTTGTTAGATTCAGGTACTCCACGTATCGTATCCCTAAAAAATGCATATTTAGAATAGATGAGTCTGATCATCGAATATCTAGTAGGTCACAATATGGTAAAAAATGCACATTCTGATTTCATCAGTATCAACATTAAAACCTGACTTTCATCAAAAATTAAGATGAAATCCTGCAAAAAAAATTTAATTATAATCTGCTTTCTTGTAGTATTTTCAGGAAAGTTGCTGCAAATGCTATAAATTATCGTGTACGAATCGTGCACGAATTTTTGTTGTGAATATGGCAAATGGGAAAAATTTCCTTATCATCTCAGGCTTACTCTGATTCGTATATCGAATCCAGTCTTCTTAACGATCAGACAAATCTATACGTGCCATACTGTGTAGACTATACTCTTGTGGGTATAATCAACTGATAAAAAGCAGCGAAGTGGAATAACAGAATGCAGACTACTACCAAAATTACACAAGCCCACAAGACCACATGTTTCCAATAATGATCTTAAAAACAGCTTACTACTTTCTTTCAAATAATTGGAAATCCTAGGGCGAACACCCGAAAAGAAATCAAACTGGCGTAGAGTTCTTTTGCCCGTATCTAATAAATATATTGAAGATTTGGGTGTGAGGGTTCGTCTAGTGATTGCTACTGTCATTCAAATTGGATTAGTTGTAATCAATATGAATGCCATCGCCTTTACCACTCATTCGAGCATCATACAAACATATTCTATAAACTGGGCGTCTCATCCACTTTACCCCTGATTTCACTCAACAGTGGAGAGTTCGTAGTAGACTAATTCCATAAAGGCATTTTTACACGCTGATGCTGCTTAGATTCTTTATGAAATCTTTTGTGTTATCCCAATCGCATGAAATGATCCAAATAGCAGTTCATATCTCCAACATTACATCATTTATAGACGCAAGAGACAAACGGGATACAAAGAAAAATGAGTAGTGAGCGCATTTGCGATCTGCCATTTCATCAGAGAAAAGCACAATTAAGGTTATCTAAATACGTGTTATATATCATGAGTACATATAATACGTTTGTATGTAATGCAAAAATATAAATGATACAACTCATAAATGTGATCTTACCCTACCTTTCTCATTCGTACAACATGCTTCATTGAATCTAAGCAAGTAACAAGAATAATACTGATATGGTTAACAAAACACAAAACCTAAAGGAGCCT
>JAHZNB010001416.1:0-32464 GCA_027744295.1 Callyntrura guangdongensis
ATGTATTCATGTATCACATCCCAACATAACTTGATTATCTGCTGTATGTTTTGTATACTGATTCAAAAATATATCGCCTCGCATCAACTTTAGAAAACGACATAATATAAACACATGCAACATAATTGCAATTTCACATATTGCGAAATATTAATAATAATGGCAGCAGCCACAAGGACGACAAACAATGTACCATAATTAAAAAGGACACACACCGATCACAGTACCTTATCAATATCTTTCTTCTATAGCAATTAATAATTATTTACGACAGCAGCAAGGACAAACAATATTGAATATTGCAGCAATATTTTTTATGTAATATGTTGCATAGAAAATAGTGTACCCATTCATTTAAATCATGAATACAAAAGTAAATTGGAATTAAGGCATGGTAGCGTCGCCAACATAGTCATTTAACACTTATGAAATTACAGCCAATTTTGCAGCATTAAACACTGCAATTTCAAGTAGGTATTGGTATTCTCGTCACAAGTAGTCGTTTTCATTTACTTGTACCATTTTTGAGTACAAGATGGCTCCAGTGGGGTCTTTCCGTTTCATGAGAACATACAGCAGTTTTGGCATTTTTTCCCTACAGTTCTCCCCATGGAAAGCAGGAAGCAAGAATGTTTTGCTTTGCTCTCTACTGTGAACATGCTATGTTGCCTGTACACGCTATCTGTTCCCGTTCTTCTTACCCACTTGATAAATACTCGGATTCTCAGATTTCCCCAATTTTTCTTTCGTGTCCGTTTGACGATATTAGCTGTGCACTATACACGCATCAGGAAAGATTGCGTAGTTCCATGAATGTAAATTTTTCTCAACGTGAGTGGCTTACATTCATCGTAAACACGAGATACTCGTTTTCTTTACAAAAACGAAAGTGAAAACTGGTTTTCTATAAAAATTATAGTCGTGCCATTCGCAATTGATAATATGTAAGTGTGGTAAAGCTGCAAACATAAAGATGCGGTGTTTGTAGTGGTTCATCACGTGAAATTGCACTTCAGTCCAGACGAGGGAACGCTCTAGTGTATTTCCCCCTTTCCTTTATATTTTTTACTACTAACGCTGTAAACTGTTCATGGATCATTGCAAAATTCTCTTATTGCGCCTCTACATGACGACAGTCACCACGAGACTCTTCACATGTTATAACTTTGTGAAGGATCATACATACAGAGCTGCGGGATAAAACCACCTACTTAAGTGACTTTATTAGGAGGAGCACAATACGGATTTATCGGCTGATTCTGATCATCAGCATACTCCATTACGCACATTGCTCGTCTTCACCATCATCACAAGCAATAGCAGCAGCAAATTTGTTTCATTTTCTCTACCCATTTTCATGAGCAATTTTACTGCATGCATCGTCATCGTTAGCAGCAGTCGCATAGTCGTCGTCGTCGTCATCATCCTCTCTCCCACTCACCCTTTTTTTCTTGATCACAACATGGGCTCCTTTAACCTCCTCTATTTTTGGCTTTTTTCTCCTACGACTTTACTAGATCAGGCTTTTTGATCATGTTGCTGTTGTTGATGATGACGATGAGGATGCTTACGATGATCGAACACTATGCATAAGCATCGCACGAAAGAAGAATGGTGTATAAAAATGTATGGACAGAGTCGTTATGTCGTAATATTATGTACGAGCCATTAACGTTTTCAACTCTGAAACAAATTGATCGATCAATTCAACTCCTCTCTCTCTCTCATTCTCTTCTTACACATCTTTTCCTGTCCCTAAAAACTTCCTTCTCTAATCTTTTCTTTCCTCAACTGCAAAACTGAGTCTTTATTGTGTTTCTTTTTTCCAGGATATGGAAAGTACGTTCAACCAAAATGCAAATGCATCTTCTGCGACAGTTACAAAAAAACGACAACCAAAAGCTGCTTTACATTTAGATCTGTCATTATTCGTAATACTTGTCCCTTGGCATGTCATTGACAAAGCGAAATACATCATAAGTGTTTTGCCATATTCCGGAGAAGTATTTTTGTGGAATGAGCGCTAAGTTTCCAGAAACCCCAATAAATCGAGTTTTTTCCTTTGAAAACAAATTGAACGTTTTTTTATTCCTGCCAGTTACAGATGCAAAAATATCAAGGGCAAACAGTAAAAAGCATTACATTACAACTCTCATTATTTCAGTCATTACCGCCATATTTACCCGTAACTAGTACATGACAACGCACCAGAGTATAATGGATTAGATATAAACTACTCTCCTCATCTTTCCGTTCCTTGTAGACGCTTTTCACTTTCCCTTCATCAATCCATCAAGTCATCACATTTTATCATTGTGCATCACATCACGGCAAATTTACTCGCGATCAGATTAAATAAAGTATGAATACAAGGAAGAGCATGATAATGAGGTGTGACTTAGCAAAGCTCTCTATCTTTGCCTTCGTCATGCATTTTTCCCAATTTTGTTTTACAATGTCCGTATTACATGCAACACAAAAAGCAGTCTCCCTCTTTGTTTCTCTTCAACACGTTTATAGTAATGTCCCTAACAGCTTGTATTTATCCCATCAGTAATCGATAAATGTTGATATAAAATTTAATTAGCTTAACGTTCAACAACCCCAAACAAATAATATGACTCATTGGCGGAAAGATTCTAAATACAGACAATATTCATAACGTCAGTTGTCAGTTTCAAGCACACCATACGTTTACGCTGCCGACTGACTCATAATCAAATCAATTGCTGCCACAGGGAAACGTCTAAATAATACGAGTTTTGCGCTGTCCATGTATCCTGGGAAAGTTGAACCTGAAAGCAAATGGCTTATCTCTGCAACTGTAGCAAGTCTTGTATGTCCACCTGCCATTTGTTCTGTACAAGTTTCTTTTTAGTACAACATCGTTTGTGTGCATCATGCAATGTCATGACCATCAATATCCCATGTTTCACTCATCACCTCCTCCCCTCTTTCACCATTTTACAATTTGGAACTGAAGCAAAACGAGTTCGCGGTGGGTAGAGAAAAGAGGAGTCCAGTTTCTCAAACAAACGATATTTTCATAACGGATGAATGCATGCAAATAATGCAAGCTTTATAACAATGTGATGATGATATGGGTGGGGAAAAGGTGGGTTCTTATAAAGGGGCGTGCAGCGTTTCTCCATGTACATGCTACCCTTGCGACACGCACAACTAATAAAAAATCTTGCATAATTCAATGTGCTTCGTTCAGGCTTTACACCTATCCCAACGGACAACCGACTTTACTGTCGTTTTAACCGCAATAAGTGGTACAAATTTTTGTTAAACACATTAAAGTGGCAGTAGATCATTTCTGGAAGTATTTACGACGTGGTTTTCGTACAAATTTTGTATTGTGTTCACTCCTTTAACAAAAGGTTGGTTGACCGATAAGGGAAAATGAGGTAAAAACAGTCCACCAAATCAAATGAGGTCTCCCGAGAAAAGTCAGACTAGACCAATTTTTACGGCCAAGAAACCTACTAAAAGATACAGTGACAATGGCAATTCCAACATCTCGATAACACGTCCTTCTTTCCAGACGGTTTTTATACTTTTGAGATATTGTGAAGGAGCAATATTTTCAAAGCTATCACCTGTTTCCAACATAATCACCTCAGTCTGGGTCTATTAAGTAAGTAGTATTGAAAAGGACTATATAAATGAGAATTCACCTTACGAGAAATTATCCAAAAAAATTATCGAATGTAGAAATTATCTAAATAAGAAATTATATAAACCAGAGATCAGCCTTTAACAAATCTACACATCACACATACATAATAGCTCTATTACACGTTACATAAAAATTTATACAACAGTCAGTTTACTGTTTTAAATTTTTTGACGGTGTCTGCTCCGACTACCTACATTTTCGAATAATCTTTGCTTTCTCACTGGCCCGTAAATGGCGCAGACGGATGCTGATTGATTTTGTCTCTATCTTCAGATGTACCCATTCGATATTTTCGTAGTCACTTTCACTTTATATGACATTCCTTTATTATACTAAAAAAGTTGTTCGTCATGGTTCGTGAAAAGTTATCAGTCGTACCGTACGAGTCGTAAGATCTGAAAATACTCCAAAAATAACTTAGGTTGTAGATAATTTCCTGTGCGGTAAATTAGCATTTATATAAATTCTCGTTTAGTTAATTTGTATTTATATCATTTCTTTTTCGATATTACTTATTACGTAAGTTTTTGTGCATGTTAATTCTTTTTTGTTCTCCTTATGCGACCCCATCAATCTCTTTCACGCGTGCTAAACCCATTTTGATCAAGAAAAGAGGAAACAGTACGTCCATCGTCATCGACCATAATATTATGCATGTTGCCTGTTACACGGTGGTAGCAAAGACAGATGAACGGCACAGCACCGATGATAAAAGTTGCCAGTCGGAAAAAATGTAAGGCTATAGGGATTTAGCGATATAGTATGATCAGTCTGTGTTCATGTCTAGGTGTATCCATCCACTACTACTGACAAAAATCAGCAACACGATACATTGTTTCTGTATTATTATTCATTATTGGTGACGACGACGACGGCGGCGGAGTATGCATGTTAGCCCACGCTTACCACTTTTCCGTTTTTATTATTTTGTTCCAATCTTGACAACTGGAGTGTGTTCATCGTAAAACCGCAGTGTAGTAAGACTTGTAGACATTTTTTTGCATACTAACACTGCTAATAAAAATGTTTAATAATAAGCCTACAAAGTAATAGTAGCAAAGTGACGAAGTAATCACCAATATGACCTTTGCGTCAAATTTTTGTAAACTTTCAGAGAAAGCCTGTGGCTTTCTCTGAAAAAGACCAATTTTGGTGAAAACTGTGCCACAGAGATACACCTACGTGACCTTTAACCCCGTTAACCTGAAAACCTCAAAATCATTCCCAGGGGAGTCTAAAGGATGAGAAATCGACTGGCGAAATCAGAATTTCAAAATTCGAAACCATTTCGAGTTATCGCACCAAGGGACGGGTAGACGGACAGACAACGTAAAGTTAATAAGCAACTTCGTCACTTAATATTAGCGAAATGGCGTACAATGCCAATTTCATCGACTATTGACGGGAAAGAAAGCGAATAAAATTGTTCTTCAGCAGTTAGTCCGTCAGTCTCATAAGCTATATAGACACGCAGACAAAGGGAATCGTTGAACGTCTTTTAAAAATACATACAAAATATAATATATAATATTACATCCTGACATGCACACTTTTTTGTATGTAGGTAAGGGTTTACAGGCATGTCATACGAGTCATAAGGCTACACCACCACTCTGTTGTTTTTTGTCAAAATAAACGTATAACGCATAATGTGAAGCTCGTTCCTGGGACATATATATGGCATTATTACATTTTGTCCGTTTCGATTGCTACCTCTCTCCCTCTCTCAATTTTTACAGCAATGCAGTGGTCATATCGATAACTGGTCTGGTTCTGTATTGCCACCACCCAAACAGGTAGTAAATGGTAAAATGCCACATGCTTGTTGTATATTAGAGAGAGAATAAATAACAGCGACGATAATAGTAAAAAATACAATTTTTACACACTCCTTTGTTTTCCCGTGGAATAAACACACTGACCACAAATAAAAGTGGCGTTGGTTGTGGTTGTAGCTTGTTTCCCGAATTTATTACATGCTCATTCTCTTTTGTATGCAAATGAGGAAAACGTCTCCTTTTCAATATATGTAAATAATAATGCTAATAATAACAATAATCATACCTGGCTGGATGGAGAGGCGTGTGTGACTTTGCTATTTGGTGACAACTTCGATGCTTTTCGTCATGACGATGGTTGTAGTGCACTGCGCTGTTCTTGTTGTGGTGAGCAGACACGCCATAATGTACACGGGTATTTACAGGCAAAATATCAGTAGAGTGGACGAAAAATACTCATATCGGTCAATCGTTCTGTTTCAGCAATAATTTTCATTCCGGGAATTTTCAGCTTGTTTTCCATTTTTGTTGGGCAGGAGTGTAGGTATGTGTGTGTGTGTTTGTGTGTTTACTGGAAGACGATGATGATTGTATTTATTTGATGTGTAATATGCATGATTCATAGCGTATTTTAACTGGTTGGATACCTTTGCTCATTCAATCTTTCCCTCGACTAGTCAAACCAGTCAAAGCTGGAAAAAGGTTTCTACAACGACATGTACCTGTTACATTTGCATAAAAACTTTGTTGACTGAATGAAGGAAGAAGGTGCGCATTAAAAATTGGGTATGGTGCTGGAGTGGTGACCTATGTGTATGTACTCTGATGAGAAAGGATATTTTCTTTTCCTGTTTTCTCTACTCTGTGGTATAGATGCAGTATATGTTATTGGTCAAATATATGGTTCACATGCGCTTATATGTACGTTACAGTCATATATATTTTTAAACAAGGGAAACACGTAAGCTGTTTAATGAAAGTGATTAATACTTAAGTTCCATTGGAAGATGGATATTTCTGATTAGACTGAAAAGCTAAAAACGTAGTTGCACCAGCCTCCAAGTAAGTGGTATTATAGGGCAGTAAAGCCAGCACAACAAGCGCTTATAATACTTTTGCTGATATGGTGCTGGCGATGATGATGACGAAAATGATCGCCAATCCTTTCTTTTGTTTTATGGTCGGGTCTGCCACTTTTGAAGGAAAATACAATCACCACTACCAGAAAGACTATTTAAGCTGAAATAAACGAAACAATATATATTTACTACTTACGAACATGTCCACACAAATATAGGGTTTGATTATATTAGGTACGTTGTGGATATGATGTGCTTCTCCTGTTCACAATCAAAAAGGGAGGGAGAGAGAGAAAGTCTGAATATGTGTGTGTGTCTGTGGTGTTCTGTTTTACGTGGTGCGGAGGAAAGGAAAGAAAAAGTAAAAATGAGGAATGTGAAATTGATGAATATTATTGTAAAAAGGCTGAGCTGTGAACGAATTAGATTGAAATTGAGTGAACGACTGAGTGAGTGAAAGAAAAAATAATGAATTTTAACATGAACTGGTTTAAAGTACATAATACAGTATAAAATCGAAGGTGCGCAACCAGGCAGAGGGCACACTTACATCACACCACAATATCTGCACGATATCTACAATCAGGATATTGGGTTCAATATCAAATGTACCTTTCCATTAAAAAATATCTACACCATGCACCACTGTTGTAAATATATTTATATTACAGGCCGCCGTTTTTGCTGCCACCCCTTCCACTACCTCTCCACTGCTGCCATGTCATGTAATATAATATTTCACTATGACTGAAACGACGACTACTCTTTCCTATTACCATGTAAACTAGTGAGGTAGAAGAGGAGAGCGAGCGGGAAATAATAGAAGCAATAAAAAAGGGACACATGTATCGCTGGTTGATGTGGGCAGGTAAAAAATTGTGACTTGAGATAGATGCGTGAGCTGATTTTATTCGATTGGATTTGAGGGGCTTGACGACGACAATAACATTCAACGGCTGACTGAATACATTCCTAATAATACTCACTACTCACACTATATCGGTGTAATACTTAGCACACTCCATCACTACCACGCTTACTAGCCTTTTCAGATTGAAATAAACCGGATAACCGGCGGGAGCAACGTAGCTGTAAGGGTATGGCACATACTTGCTTAAATGTGTTCATTCCCTGGGGACACCTCGATTTTGTGTGTATGGTCGTTTACTTGCTTTCACCTCGATAAAAAAAAGTTATGACTTTCACTGAATCATCGTCCCAGAAATGTGTCAAATTTAGTTGAATTAGGTCAGAGTATTTAATAATAAGCGGATTCACAGACAGACAAACAGACGTACACGGTTAAATCATTCCTTAAATTCAGCTATACAATAAATCCCTTTCTCTCCCTCACTCTCAGTCTGTGGGCTCCTTGTACAACTACCACTACCGGTTCCATAAGCAACAGCAACAAGAAAGGAAAAAAAGAAAGAAGAGGAGGAGGGAAAGCTTGTGTATATTTATTATTATCGCCATGATTTGATTTCACCTTTTTCCGTTCCAGTTCAGCTCACTAAAATATGTCCTTTCACTCAGTCGTACAATAGCTTTGAGTTTGTGGCAAAAAAAAAACCAGGCAACAAAAACTGTGTTGGCGGATGATGTAGCTATATATGTGTTCATATAGGGATTTTTTCTGGATGCTTCCTTTATAAATCCAATAAATAATACAGATTGTTCAAGTAAATAATACGAATCATTTATGCCGATTTGATTATAAATATTGTTAACCAATAATGTTAGGTGTACCAATGCGCATATTGTTTTGTTGCATGTTATTGTTATTCTCATCATTACAACTAACTATTTACATTCAAATTCCTTTATATTTACAACAACACCAAGTTTTGTTTTTCATCAACATCTCGTAGCTCGTACATCAATAGCTCGTAGAACTGTTTTTTGAGGACGGCAACAAATTACGTGGAATCAGGATCAAAAAGGATGTAGTTGATGGATAGCTGGGGGCCTTCACTTCTTTCATATTTCTCCATGTGTTGGGTATACTTCTAGTTATTTTTGTCTCCGAACTCATTGGCTTTCACAAAAAAAATCTCCAGTGTTGATTGGACATTATTATTAAACCATATAGCATTTCTTGTTAATTATCTGCAATAAATGCCGAAGGTTGTATGAAGGCATATATACTTAGTAGTATAATATTCAAATTAAACTCTGCTTAATTGAAGTGATTGAATTATTTTCTTGTCAGAGCTTTATCACAATTTCACAGAAACTGAAAATTAGCTAGCAACTCGAAAACGTATATTTTTTTTACATAAAGTATAATCTAATTTTACGTTACGACGATGTTGTAGCCAAAAGCGTTTTAACATATGATTTTGTTTACTATACTGTATCGTTGTTGAAGCTATTTTGCCAATTAATAAATTGCCAGTGGTGCCATATGCTTTCATACGAAACGGGCATACACTACCCCAAGTGAATACAACGTAGAAGTTGGGCGTACATATTTTCCCCACGCTATCCTTTAAAAATGTGACATTTACAAGCGTAGGAGTAAAAACGCGCTTTCATGGTAGAGTAATTGCGACGGAAATTATAACTAGGTTTACGCTCAGGCATCTTTTAGGTTGAAAAATGTATTCCATTGTCCCACCATCTCCACCAACTAAAGTCAGCACTTCTCCAAAATCAGTAACTACATATTCTTCCTCTATAGTAGTAAAGCTATAATAATAAGGCAGTGGATGTAATTTAATATTGCACAGAGTCAAACCATCATCAGGAGTGTTTCGCTTTATCTCTCTACTAGGTCATCCTGCACAGCAACACACAGGTAGTGGAGCATTGTACGAAATAGTAAGTAATGTTATTTTGCCTACCATCAATTCAATCCGACAACGACGAACCAGCGAGTCAAGTGAAAGTACCTAAGTATAAACTGATTTGATTTGAATCGAGTATTTAGATTCGTCGAGAGAGAGAGAGAGAGAGATTTTAGCTCTGTGTGTAGGCACACTGGTTGCATGGCTATTCTATGGATATTTTGCCTCTTCCAGACTTAGTTTGTGGGAAATTCGTAGTTTCAGGAGGATGTTTTAGTTTTGCTCCTGAGAACAGACTATTTGACATCTATCTTTGAGCTAGGTTTTACACACTGGAAAATTACAGTTTACAAGTTGAAGTAAACATGTATACAAATGGAAATCTCTTTTATTTCCTGTCCCAACCACACAGCATTTTACTGCGCTACGCTACCGTGTAGGTAGCAACGCAGTTCCAAAACTGAACGACGACGGCGGCTTTAACTGAGAAGGAAGTCCCTGTCTGATAGTGACTGATGTTCAAGGCTTTAGTTTAAAACTTTATGTTTGGTATTGCATGCCATGGTTTTTATAATATATTTAATCCATCTTACCAGTGACATAGCTTGTTGAGAAAGAAAAAAAACAGACGGGACAAAAGTGTGTTCTGTCGTGGTAATGTTTTATTACAACAACCACTAAATAAAAAATTTAAAATTTTACAAGTCCTGAAGAGAAACACAAATATAAAGAGATTCGAGAAACAAGATGGAAAGCACTCTTGATACAAATCGAATTTTCTCGTTCTCCTCTACCATATCTCAGTATTTTGCAATATTTATTTAGCTAATTTAAAACGCTACCCAATGTTTCTTCTAGCAGCGTCTATTTGTCTGATGATGCCTGGCGACAGCGAAAACAAAACGGGGATTTTCCGGTGGAAATCGTACTGAATCGGTTAAAATGATTTCCTTCAAATCCATCAGATTCTAATAATAGGGTATTAAAATTTTCATCGACATCACCAACAGACCCACAAGCAAGCCACATTCTACCTTATACAAATACTTCTCTAAGTTGGCTAAATGGCACGACAACTTATTGAGCTGCCACTATTTTGCAAGGCAGCTTTGTTTAATGTGCATCTATTCTGACTTCAAACAATTTAGTAATGGTGACGGTTTGTTGCCTAGACCGTTTCCGTTCTAATTGTCTGTTATTATTTTTTATGGTTGGGTTATATCATTTCTTTTCACATTTGACTTTCTCTCCCTCTAGCTCAGATTCTCGCCTGCAGAACTTTGTACTTTGCTTTGCCCGACACCCAAGCATTTTGTCACCGAATACACACATTCATCGCTACTGTTCTGGATCATTATCATTATTATCATCGTCAACCCCTTCACCGTTGCATTTAACATCTTGATCACTCTGCTTGTTTCCTTTGAACGTTTTCACTCGTGTAGCATGTACTATTACTCATAATGGTGTTGTACATGTTGTGTAAAAGGCTTACACCTCTTTTTCAGACAGAGGAACTATTATGATAGTAATACAACAACACCCGATTTATAGCAACAGCAGGTAAGCCAAGTTTGGGACACCGAGCATTTTGCAGCTTGATGCCGATTAGTAGTTTTATTGCTACGCTCGCTCACCTTTTTCCCTCGTACATTAGCTGGCTTGATATGTTCCAATATAGTGATGCCGATGACTGTGTTGCGATGATGACGACGATGGCGATGAATGCTGGTGATACTGTAATGTTGTGTGAACTCAGTGTTGCTCTCACTCTTTCTCTCTCGTTCCCATGTCATCAGCATATCAACATGATCATCCACATGATTGGAGAATTGTGAGTCGAAAAGTCTAGCGGAATAATAATAAATATATGCATATACTCGTACACACACGCACACATCAAGGTAGTAGGTAAATGCAGCAGACAAGCCAGCAGCAACAGCAAAGAACCAACCACATGACTACTGAACATTGGGAAATGGATGGATGAAAGGTCTCAGCTTTCCTTTTCCTTCGTCTCGTATTTCTCTACCCAGCAGCAGCAGTAGCCGTGGTGGAAAAGCGTCTCCTATCGCGACTGCTGGCACGGGCATGCACATTTACAAGCCGATATTTTATTCTGATTATTAGCTGTTTCCAGTGACTTTTGTACATGCATGAGTGTTGTTGATGTTGTTGTTGGATCGGAATGGATCAACAGAAAAATAATAATAAATGTGTATATGAGTGTGTGCGGAGTGACAAGGTGCACCAGTGACCAGCAGCAGTTGGTCGGTAATCGCACTGACTTCACCTCTCTCTCACTTTCCGCCAGTCTATTTACTGCTACTCTTACAACTACATATTACAACTTTATATTCATATTATTACGTACTACTCCATTCCACAGGAACATTTTCTTACAGACGACGACAAGTATTTGCGTTGGGTTCATACAACGTATGTGCTCGAAGCTTAAATATCTCACAACGGAGATATTATGTGAGTGCATTAAGATTGCATGCATACCTAATAAGTTCTGGTAATATAGTGAAATTTGTGAGGGAGAAACGGTAGCACATGGTAAGCATCTTTAATAACAACTTCATTGACACCATGTGGAACGCGTGTGTTCTATGACAGCGATGATGATGGTGGTGGTGTGAGCAAATTGGAGCAATCTCAAGAAACCGCTGATAAAATTACTACTGTTGTTGTTATTGTCGTTGTTTGCACGTTTCTTTTTTGTGAATGGCCAAAATAACTGAACGCTTACGGGGTGATGAAGAAGCAAACGAGATTCATTGTTGGACATTGGCATTGCATTCACTTGGGAAGTATATTATACTGTGAATACTCTCAACTCTGAAATACTCATTTCTGAATAGAAGAGATTACTGTACACCCCTTTTGGCAGTTATATAAACTAAATGTACAAAAGCTAATTATTAGCTAATGCTAGTTGATTTTTAACAACAATTACCGTTAATTAGTGTAGTTGTCATTATAGTTGACGATAGAAAGATCCCCGGAAACGAGACGGAAAGATGAATAAAAGTGAAAGCTTTACTAAGCAACGTAACTATTATGCAGAGCAGAAAGAAAGTTAAGAATGATTAAACAAGAGCTTGGTCAAGTGGAGCTACTAATTAAGAACGAGTGTAAATGATAACAATTGAATCGTATTGTGCAAGCATACTTTGTATAACTTTAATGTGAAAAACGACTTCGTAAGAAACCGTTTCCAACTATGTACTTTGTACTATGTGGTACTGCAGCAGTGTTGAAAACGTTAATTCATCTTTGCGAAAAATTGTATTTGAACTTCGTTTGAGTAAGTTGACAACAAAAAACATTTAAAGGGAAAGCGCTGCAGGAGTGAAGAGGAGAAAATATTGTCATTGACACTTGTTCAATTTTTGGAGAGACGGAGACAAACGCATGCTACGTGGGTAGAGATAGTGGTGATGTGTTAATGTGTAAGTTTGTGTATGCATGTGTTGATGTGTCTTAAGTAAGTTATTGTAGACGTTGATGGTGTTGTTGGGTACACGGCAGAAGAGAAAATTTCTGACTTGTTTTTGTTCGCATGGTTTTATTCACTCAAGAAACGACGACAAAGAAGAATAGAAAGAACTAGGAAATTTCATCGTCAAAATGTCAACCGTCTAGTTAGGTTTATTATGTGAAGTGCCTTTGTGTCTCAAATCGAATAAGTGTTAAGCAGCCACGTTAACATGAAAATGGGCACTCTTTTTCTAACAAATGGTGCAGGGGTATGATGACAGCTAATTCTCTTCGTAGTTCAGAGTGTAATTATGAAGACAATGACAAAAGCCGTTTACACACAAGAGAATTGGGCAACAAAATGAAATAGCCTCTTTTAAAACCGAATAGAGAAAATGCTTTTACTTCCTACCCAAACAGCAGCATTTCGTAAATTACAATAATATGCATTCAGTGAGAATTTCTGGATAACTTAATGAGATTAGACCACAGTTTTCAGCAAAAGGTGGCAAACATTTTCCTTGGAAAAATGTACAAACTTGAGATTACTGACTTACTACCACGTTGTGTGCCTGATTACCACCAACGTATGTAATAACAATTACTGAATGTGAATTCATGGAAACCAACAATGACGTAAACCAAACAAATGGACAATTAGGAGTTGATCAAGTAATTCAAATACCGTTTAGTCTTACAGTTAGTTACACAATTCACGGAAGCTGAAGAGAAAGTTCCCGGAACACCCAAAGAAAAAGACTATATTTTCGTCCCAACCTTTCTTCCATTTCAGGAAACCGAGTAAATAAGTAAGTAAGGCCGAGGCCAGTTTTTATTCAAGTTTCTATCACCACAAAAAAGTAGGGGGCATCATGCTTTCCTAAGCTGTACAGTAGAGGAGAGTGCTTCCTTGTTCCAACTTACAGTAACGTGCGATTAAACCTACTGCACAAACAGCAAAAATGTTGTTCTGTGTCTTTCCTTTTCCTTCTAATTCTCTCAAACTTGATTGCCCCTTTTTAACATATAAAGGATGGGCAAGAAGATCCTTTCTCTTGTTGTTAAATTTCATCTTCTATACACTCACATATATAGATACATATCTATACACATCTAACTCTACGCTCGTTGAAATAAGGGGAAAAAAATCTCGGTTTTCCCGCATCTGCAATGTTTTGGCTACACGTAAGCTTACAAATAATAAAAATAATAAACGGCAAGTTACATACGAGCTGATTGAACGAGCTATAAGAAGCAACAGGAACAAGAATTGCATTGTATCGAAATTGTGTATTTTTGTTGCCTGTCTCGAAAAAATGTTGTTTTTTTGGAATAGAGCACTCTTGAGATGGTCTATTAAGTACTACAACGATCAAGTTACACCACACATGGCCATAAGTAGGTAGTGTATAATAGAAAAATGGTTGTTTCTTGGAAAGAAGAAAAGAGACAAGGATGGTGATGTCGATAAAGATAGACCTTTCAGTAGTATCGTAACATATTTTCTCATTTTTCCCTTTATCCAGCTTGTTTGTACTTGTCTTTCCTTTCTGAAAGCCGTGTTCCTTACAAGAAGACGAAGAAAGGCACCATAAGACTAGTTGACTTTGTATTTTTCAAGTAAGTAAAGTGAAGAGAAGAGGGGATCTGTGAGGGATTTTCTAGGGCTTGTGTCTTGAGCCTTTCTCTCCGTTGTTGTCGTTTTCGATAGATGCCTGCTAGTAGATACAGGCATAACGTTGCTGCTGTAATAGGAAGGCTATTTGGTGGAGAACTTGATAATATTATGTGTAGGCCCCGTTTGCGATACGGGTGAATGGTGATTGTAACAACATCTTTCCTTCCGCGACAGTATATAAATATATACGTGTCGTGTGTGCATTACACAACTTACTTAGTTTTACTTTTATTCCTTTCGGCAATAATGGGGTCTAAAAGGTATTAGAATGCAAATCTTATTGATAGCACGTAACCTTTTACTGTTGATCATGCGGATACAGATGTTCATGTTGAGGATGACGACGCTGAAGACAATGCAACATGCCTGTATTTACATAATGTTCAGGCAACCTGCGTTCTCACAGTGAAAGCTTTGATGCGTCTATTGGTACCGCATTGTTGCATTGGGTGCACTTAAATAAGTGTTGGCTTAATGTATTGTAATGCAGTGTACGTACATCTGTACCTATCTTATACGCCGCCAAATGGATTGAACTTGAGGTAAAAAAATTGAACACAAGCTGTCAAATTTTTTTAGTTTTTAAAGTTAATTCATCATTCACAGTGGATTTTCTTGAACGCGCTACGGTTGTCTAAAAGTTTCAAGAAATTTGGATGACAAATATTATCAGACACCGTGTTCCCACGGATAGATAGTATGAATAAAGAGAATATTACAGCTTATTGTTTTAAATACAAACATAATCTAACAGACAGAGTGTAGTCTAATAACTGTTTGCATTCAGACCGCTTCTTGTGTAAAGGCCAATGAATTACCGACCAAACGAAAGGAGAAACCAGGGGAAAAGATGAACATATTAAATATGAATGAAAGAGAACAGGAGGGAGTTTGTAAGGCAGAGGAGGAATTATAAGCTATCAAATTTTTACGGTCTTCATTAAAAAATGGGAGAAGCCCTAACTTTAAGCTATAGAACAGAGGCAAAGACTAATTAGCTAAAATATATAAGCTCTCTTTCTTCTTCTCTTTCTCTCTCTTTCTCGCCTACGTTTCTTACTTGTTTCCTACGAATGAGTCAGGTTTTTTTGTTGTTGGCCGTGTGCATACATTTATATAATATGTCTCGCATGTTCATGTTCTCAAAAATGAAATGAATAGCTGAACAGAAAAATTTGAACATGGTGTACGTTCAGATATGCTTTTCGTTTTCCGTTGTGCACAGTATCATCAGCAGTGTTGCAGCAGTAGCAATTCAGCGATAAAAAGACTTTAAAAGGAAAGAAATAAAGAAAAAGCTAATAGTGTCAGAGAAAGAGAGAGAAAGGAAGCCGGGATATAGATAGAAATATTATATTGAAAGGAAGAAAGCTGATGAGGAGCAGGTCATCTACTTTGATGCTCTGTGTCGTTGCGGCTCCTGATGCTGCTGCTGCTGCTGCTGCTGATGATGATGATCCAGACATGACGGTTACAAATATTGCTGGAAAGTATAGGGTACGCGCTACTAGAGGATAGTAACGATATATGGAGGAGGAGAGAACGACCAGGACGAGTAAAAGGAAAAGAAATCTTAATGAATATTGCTACAGTATGCTGATGCTAATTAGCAAAGGGACATCAATTAGTAACACTGCAAGAAGAGGAAACATGTAGAATGACTCCTCTGGGAGTTTTCCTATCATAATGATAATACCGCCACCAGTCCTACTTCTACTCGGTCGCTACGACTACAACTAATAATAATAATAATGATAACAGAAAAAGTTGGGTGTAGCCGTGATATTCACTTTTTTGAAGAAGACAAGAAAAATATCGTTTTCCTGGTGCCTTTGCAACCACGTCTCTGCTATCGCTTAATAGACAGATGCATAGATAATAACAATGATGATAATAAAGGAGACAGGAAAAAAGCAATATTTTTCCTTTGAATCCGTTCTCTCTTTTCCTCTGTCTCTCTGTGTATGTCTCTCTCTTTCTATAAATGAGTGTATGTGTGCTTGTAAAGTAGGGTTGAGGGTGAGAAATAATGGCGATACTGCTACTACACCACTGTACTGGTGAGCCGTAACAGTTTACATTAAAAAAATAAAAAAGCCAAGTGATATCATTATCATCATCGTCAACGATGTTGCTGGAACAGCAATGAAGTCGTCTTTTAAGGCAAACACAGACTCGGGCAATTTTTAGCGTCCTTTTTATCTCCGTAGTCATTACTCATTACTACTAAGATGATGCTCTTACTAGCAATACCAATTGTATTAATTACTTGGATGAATAACTCGAAAAATAAAAAAAATGTACCCGTGGCGAAGCCAGCCAATTACATTGAGAAGCCAGAAATTCAAGTCGAAGTGGTTTTTGTGTTCATAGCTTTTGCCACTGAAAGCTCCCTAAATCGTGCGAATAGCCTGAGGGGTCGTCATTCTTCTCATTTTTGATAGTTGTATACGTATTCATGAATAGAATTTGCAAAGCTTTTGGAAAAAAAGTGAAGAACTGAAAAGGAGATAATGAAAGAGAAGGATAAAAAAGTGTATACTTGTTTGCAGCTACACAGTAATAATCGTAATGACAAAATAGGACGGTTTTAAAACTATTCCACTATGTAGCACGATAAGCACGAAAGAAATAACGTTGATTACGACGATGATAACGTAATGGTTTCCGATGGGATCAACTCCAGACCAGTTTTTTCTTCTGAAATCGTCGTTCCTTGGGTGGTGGCAGTATTGGTGGCGAAACGTCAAATAGACTAACTAACTACTACTACGACTACTACTATTGTATCTACAATTTTAGGGAGGTTGAAAATTTTCTTCGTCATAAAAAGTTGATGATAGTCTGCCAGCAACTGCTGGTATTACAAGCACTTCAGTAATAAAACTGGGATTAACACAAAAAAAGATAGCGTTTCTATTAATATAACCAACAACAGCAATACAAGTTGCGATGATAGCAGCAATAAATGCGGTATAGAGTTAGGTGTCGTTTGAAGTTTGAGAAAACTATAATAATATGCAATTTTACCATTTATTATGCCTCACAAAAGATCACATTTTTAGTTTTTGATTCTTCCAAAGTGCGGTATTTATATGGTTGCTTGGTGTTTCACAAGCACGCGTGCATGTATGCACGCCTTGCATTTAGAAGGAATGGAATGTGAACATGCATTCTTCCCTTTTTTAAGAGTCCATTTTTTCTCCGATGGCACGCACAGCCACCGGCTTGTGTCTCTCTTTATGTATACCCCAGCGTGGGTATTATTGTTAGATTTTCCCCTGCTTTCTCTCTGCCTCCCTTCATCGCTCATACATAAATTGGAAAAGGGTATGAGAGTCCCCAAAGAGCTATCGTTTCTTGATAGAAAACGAAGTAAACGAAGAGAATTACCGAAAAAGCTAGTTTGCACAAAAGGAACGCTACTCTCGAACGGGTTGAATTGGTTAGTGGAAAAACCTTTAATTTTCTTACTTATACTTGTTCGTTTTCATGAACATGTTTACAAATTCCACTCAATAACATGATCATTCTTGTCTATCTTAACTAGCCCTTTTGAGAAAGCTATCAACTGTAATACAGTTGTGTTCTGTAAAAAACAGTAATATGTAATAATAGTAATAATAATGAAAATGTTATTATGTAAAATATAAAACTTTAACCGGATATCTTCCCTGAGGAATTGTCAAACGATGAAAAGTGAACCGAGGAAAGGCGGAAAAAAACATGAGAGAAGAAATGAAAAATTGCGAATAAAATTTGACATCCTCTATCGGCACTCCTCCACGGCATGGTTGGTGTTGCTATTGTTGTTCCGACTATTGACTTATACTGTATGGAGTGAAGACTGTATGTGTATGGAGAAGTGAAAAAAATTTCCACAGGTTTGTAGTTGTTATTGACGATGTTGCCTGGTAAATAACTGTTGATCCGGGGATACCTGATGAGTGATGATTGTAGTGTAGTGGTTGGTTACCAAGCAAACGTTTTTTGGAATGTCAGACGATACAAAATACCGGATGTGAAGTCAAAATTATGTTCAATGGAAGCAGAATTGATGAGAAAAGCAAGGCTACGCTCAGCCAAGCTTATAAATTGAACAACAAAATGTGCGTGGACGTTCAGGAAATTACTTGAGGATATGGCGACTAAACACCAACCGAAAATTGTGATGGAGGATATAGCATTTGACCATAAATTCGTTTATGTTTTTTAAAACATACCCTTGTTGTTTACTATTTTCCTGAATTCGAGACTAACTACTAATGACCAAGGGATATGATTGTGTGGTTATGTGTGCTTCTCGAGGGTAGGAAAGTTTCCGGATAGTGGAATTACCACTACGGTTGCCATCCACAGGATACAAATCCAAAAGTTGTCATAATTTCATGAATTCATGTAATTATGAATTTAAACTCAATAAAGTCGTTGCCTAATGATTAAATCGTAAAATGTTGAACTTAATTAAACGAGCGTTGTCTAGTCGTTGTAATGTAATATTTCGAAAAGTCGATTAAAGGAGTTATTTAGTGATTAAAACGTAATATTTTGTCCAAAACCGCAAATCGTGAGATTCGTTGGTATATTAGAAACGAACGCTGGTTGTTTTCCACTTTCCTGAATTAGAGAATAATGAATGACCAAGGAATATGATTGCGTGGTTTTGTGAGCTTCTCGACGGTAGAAAAGGTTCAGGATGTTTGAATTACCACTACGGTTGCCATTCACAGGGTACCATCCCAAAAGTTGTCATACTGTCATATTTTCATGTAATTATGATTGATTTAAACTCAATTAAAAGTCGGTTTAATGATTATAATGTAATTTTTTACAAACTTGATTAAAAGAACGTTGCCTACTGATGAAAACGTAATATTTTGTCCAAAACCGCAAAAACGAACTCTGGTGATTTTCACTTTTCTGAATTCGTGACTAATGACCAACGGATATGATTGTGAATTGGTGCTCGACGGTGGGAAAAGTTTGGCATATTAGAATTATACTACTACGGTTGCAATTCATGTGCTATATCAAGCCAAAAGTTGTCATAATGTCATTTCATGCGATTATGATTGATTTAAACTCAATTAAAAGTCCGTTGAGTAGTGAGTGATTAAAAGGTAATGTATTGTTCAAAAACCTCAAACTGATAATGAAACACGAACACTTTTATGTTTTTGCGCAAATTGGTAGATAATTGAAATGAAGTAGAGAAAGATGGACTTTGACTCTTGGAGCTGGCTTATTGTTATGCATGCTCAAGTGTTAGAAATGTGCCAAATAGTATATTCTGAGTAAGTAGTTGATTATTAATAATGAGTCAAGACTATTATGACGATGAAAAGTTAGAACTTGCTTTTACAGTCTTACAGTGAGTTGTTGCCTGCCCAGCAGTCGTCATCAAACTCATTTATTAGTTTTCTTTCTCGCGATTCTCGTCTTCATAGGTATGTGTATGCTGCAGCATTTGTCACGATTTTACTGCAGGTTGACTACTTCTGACGGCTTTGGTGGCAGTGATAGGATTTACTTTTTCATTTGCGAACAGAAAAGTTAGTGAGGCATATGGAAAAGAAAATATAACAAATTCTGGTAAGCCCTGTAAAAGTAGCTTGCTTCGGTCCAACGAAAAGATAATCAGATCAATGGTTTATTCCACAGTTATTGAATTTCACATAAGTTCTGAATTTAACACTCTATATAGGAGTTATTACGAGTCACAAAATTTTCCATGTTTGGATATACAAACATGGCCACAGATTTCTCCCCTGCCAATTTGTTAAATTTAATCTACTCAAAGACTTTAACCCTAGACTGACATTTTATTCAATTTTTTAAAAACAGGTTTGAACGTTGCAGGTAGGATTTAGTTTACAGGAAATAAAACAAAAAACGTTTTTTAGATACTGCTGCAATATTATTCTTGTAAATACACAAATGTCAATTTTAAAAGCAATTTCAGGACCATGACTCCATGCACAAATACGTATTTCAGCCAAGGTAGGTAAAGCGAGCATATATGCCATTGGATATTTTCCCCTGTTGATGTTTTTACGATTTTCTGAAAATTTTCTATTTGCCAATGTGGATTGAATTGGGTCTGCATAAATCAGTTTTTGTGTTCATCATTCTTGTATGCACATAATATTACACAGGTGTCTATAGGTCTATATTCTCATGAAAGTTTCCCATATTCCGACGGCCGTATGACGACGCAGATAAACCTGACGATCTTAGTACGTGAAAAAATACGTCGAAACAATATCTCCCAGTTATATACGTGTTTGTGCTTATAAAATAGCGCGATGAAGTTTTGATCCCACGACACATCACCCACTACTTCCACTAGCACCTTCAACGGTATAAAACACTAAAACTATTAGAACGTGGAAAGCTCTTATTCTTGAATGGTGTGTGCTCGAACGAAATCGATAAATTTGTTTCGTGCATGCATGTTAAGCATTAATCGATCGATTTTTGTGTCAAATTTCATATTAACCTTATAAAATAATAGCAAATACATAAAAGCAACGATATCAAGCAAAAGTTCATTTGTGTATACTCATTTGTTCTAACTTGTATTGAATTTGACTGTGCGGCAAACGTACTACCACGGTGTTTCTGTGTATGGAAAGGTCTATAATGTAAGTAGTTACCCATCTCCTTCAACAAACATATTACTCTTTGTGCATGCCCAATAAACCAAAATAAAGTGAAAGCAGAGTGAACCAGAGAGAGAGAGAGAGAGAGAAAGAAAGAAAGGAGATTTTCCGGATTTGTTTTACTGACTACTTGTCGAAGACAGCAAGACTGTTCCTTTGTACATGCTCTTCTCGCTCTGTGCTCTCTGACTGTAAATATATATAACTAGAATGATGATACCAATCAACATGAAATTCATATACTGCTACGAATAAACATCTCCTTCAATATACCGTAACACGATTACTAGAAATGTTAATTAATGTTTTTGATGAAATAAAAATAATTAATAATCATAACTACTGCTATATGTTTTTGCCTTTTACAAAAATGGTATTAAGAAATTCGTTTGAACATACATACATATGTATGCCAGGGGCCGTAAAACTTTTTTAAAAGATTGCTATAACAATTGACAGCAAAGAAGAAAAGGTCTCACGTACCCCCTTACTCCTTAGTAAAGAATTGGTTCTCCTTTTTAAAAACAAATGTTTGGTAACGCTAATATATCCGGAATCTTTTACTACAGCACGTTACGAATAATGTGAGAAACGGATAAATCACGTTGTACATCTGTAATCCGTGATAATTGTATACCGAACACATGACAACATATGAGGTTTTTCTTTTTTGTTGTCATTTAGCTTCTTTTCAGCTCATAAACCCACTTTATACCAGATCCTCAGATAACTTGTAAAAATACTTGAAACAGGTATTTAATAAAGGTATTTACGAAACACCAGTCGAAGTTGGAATAAACAAAAAGTCTGGCAGCTTTAGAGCAGTTAGCAATTATAGTTCTTTGAGTGAGATTTATTATTATTTCTTTAAACGGCAAAAAGTAAAAGTCGTTTTGGAAACGCACCTACTATTATTAAGTATATTAGGGGTAATTTTTTTGCGCGTTTTCCGCAAACATGTTTCTTGATATTTCATTTTCCTGACCTTTTAAACGATTTGATTTATTTTTAATCCGATTCCGAAAAGTTTTCAAGAAAAAATGAACTGCCTAAAGAGTTTGTAGGTTGAATGAACGATTACCTGTAAACAAGTTATTTCCAGTGGCACATGCTTTGTGTAATAAATTTATACCTCAGATAAGTAAAGCTTCAGATTTATTAGCGTCTTGATAGTTATTGGAACTTATATTTTTCCTGGCTGTGGTGTACCTATTTCGACTATGTCTTTGTCGATTCACTAACTACAGTAACAGTCAACAGTGATAAAGTTTAATAGACATTTTCTATTGACCAAGCCTCATTCTCGAGATATTCCCAAGACGTTATCCTACTCCAAAGTCCAAATATTGATAGAGTTTTTTATGATTACGTACCATTTACGACTTGTTTTTGTTTACGCATTGAAATATATCTGTGTCGGTTTAATTCACACTTCTGCCATCCTAGTTGTAATACATGCATACCCATACACACGGACAAAATTGTGAAATGCTAATAATCTCAACAGTAAACTCTAGAAAGCGATTCGTTGAAATTTGTTGGCTGCCTTGCTACTCATAGCTCCACCACAATGCTGATTTTTTTTGTAACCATAAAAGCATTATTACACACAAAAAGTTCATGTTGCATGTTAATTTGCCCAATTTATTTTTCTTGGAAAGAATGAAGAAAATTAAAAAAGGCTTGGAGTTTGTCGAATAAAGTATACATAATGCATTTAAGCCAAAGGTTATTTACTTACACAAAAGCACACAAAGAAAGTGGAGAGCAGGTTCTCTCTCTCTTATAAAAACACTAACTTGGGTGGAAGGAAAAGCAAAAGTTGTGTTTAAACTGCTTAATTACTTTCTATGCTGAGCAACTAACCTCACAAACTACCCAGAGTCTCCAATCACTTACCTGTTAGTCTGTAAATTAAGTAGAAAGCGCATTTAAGATAACATAATACAAGAGTAATAATATGGTATTTATACATATAGATATTCATATTATTTCTTTTAGGCCAGCACTAATTTTATATCAGAATCAAAGCATTAGAAATCGGTGTAGAAGTGGGCTTTGGTAGCCCCACTACCTTTCGTCGTCAACTCTAGTCCGTTCGTACTTTCTCTTCAAATCTTATCAATTGTAAATATCAGTGGAGCTGGAAATTGATTTGCATTTTGAAAAGGAGACTCCTAAAAACCAAACCGTTTTTCGTTATGCTAGCTCAGGTTGCATAGGGTTGGCAATAACGATGAAAATGGCTATTAGAAATAGAGAAACGACTAGTACGGCAATAAAGTGTATTACGTATGAACTAAGAATGTGGGCTTGAAGTATATGGTTTGAATATGTTTATATAAAAATTTTTAAACAATGGCCAATTTCTTGACGACGATGGGATTTCTTGTAGGTTGATAGAAAGTACGTTTATACATACGTACGTACGTGAGTATGTGGCATTGGTTCAAACATAGGTAACTCAGGACTGGCATGTGATTATTATACAGCTATTAAATCATTTTTTCTTTGATTGTATGAAATGGAAGAGGAGTGTTTTTATGGTGCATTTAAAATAAAGAAAGAGAGGGAGAGTATGAATTTGTTAACAGCACGATACGGTGAGGATATATGGTTAATACATTTTACTCGGTGATTTCTCTTTTCTTTGGTAAGATTTTTTATGGGGTAGGAATTATGGAAAAACAATTGAATTGCCGCAGGAGGAATGGGAAAAATCATTGGGAGAGGGGGTGAAGTGCTTATATGAAAGTATTAACTGTAGCAAATGCATTGTGTTTTTTCTATGTGCCAGTTATAACGAAAGGTAACTTTGGTTTGAACATTGGAGATTGGTTTGTTGGCCAAAATTCAAAGTTGGTGTTATGAAGAGAAAGTGATGGCGACTTAATCAACATTCTCAATTCCGATTAAAGCAATTTATTATATGCAACAGACGGCATACTAAATCCGTATCTCTTAGAAACATCAAGAAATTCAATTCAATGCGAAATCCATCCATTACAGAGGCTATCAGCGGCAGTAGCAGTGGTGGTGGTGATTACAAGTAGAAAAAGTCGTGCAAGTCAACTCGGTAGGTTGTCGCTTGCTTAATTGCACCTGGTGAGCATTAACAGGAATGGATCTGACTGATTCGGTGAACGAAACGATATCCAATATGACTGATGATGAAATGCAGGTATATATGGATAGCAAAAAAATGACTAATCCAACGACCCTTTCTAAATTCCTTATAAATACATCAGAGTTCTCTATATTTTCATTATACATGCGAAATTCTAGCGTTACGTTAGCTGTTTATGGACAACAAAGTTAATACATCATATCAAGATGAAAGGGCTAAAAAACTGCGCATAATCATTCATTGATTGCATAATTTATGGTTTACACGACACGAGGGAAAATTAACAAAATCATAGCAGTAAAAAGCTGGACATCAAAGAGTTTTTAATTTTTATTGTGGGGACAAAATGTCCGAAAAGTTATTTGACACTGGTTGGATGAAGAATGGTTTAAACGACACGAGGGAAAATTAACAAAATCATAGCAGTAAAAAGCTGGACATCAAAGAGTTTTTAATTTTTATTGTGGGGACAAAATGTCCGAAAAGTTATTTGACACTGGTTGGATGAAGAGATTATACTCACTGAACCAAACTGTTACATTCGAAAATGAGGTAATGAATATTCGTATCTTGTTAAGTTATTATTCTATAATCCTGTTTTGTAGAGTTAATTTTCCGCCTTGATACAATACAATGGTTTGTTTTCATCTTGCTAGTGAAACGCATTTGCAGAATAACAATTGATTGTAAAATCTTGGTAGAGTTGGTACGCGTTTGAAGTGTCTTTCAATCCAATTGTTGCGTTGCTTGAACAGATGTACATATTATCCTACACCGAATTTTTAGATATATGTATAGTTTTCCCATTTTCATTTTAATGAAAATCACAATTAAAGTAGGAAAGACTATATGTACGCACAATTCGTACTTTCTTAATGGCAAAAATAAAATTGGTGCCAGGGATTGGTATTACGTGATTTCAAATAATAAGACAGATTGTTTGAAACTTTAAGGAAAAAGTCAGACAAAGCAATTTACCCTGGAGATATTGTTCCAATCCAAAACCGATTTTGTTGCGCAGTTTTTTGTGTCTGTATGAAACACTGGAAACAAAAGCATTAAATGTTTTAATCTCAATCTAACCTACGTCATTAGTTTGTTATATGTATATATTATTTTGTGTGAAACCCTCCAAGGAGGCCAGATTCAATCAAACGGATTAGCTACTACGCCACAACCTGGTTTGGTTAGGTACTCATCTGAGTCTTACAATCATGGTACGGAAAAGCAAATGCAAATTTATTGATTAAACGTAGATTGTATCTGAGCAAAACTCTTAGGTAAAAGAGAGGTCTTATACCATGCTCAAGTAACCTATACAATTTTCAATCACATGTACGTTATTTTACTGCAGGGTATCAGTAAGTCAGCAAAATTGCGATAATATTAAACATACGAAATTTATTCCTCATGTTTTCTTTATTTTCCGTATACTCATAAAGTCAACTTTAAAATGGGGCACACAAAAACTTGACATTACACTGAAAACGGGCTAGTGGTTTTCCGTTTTTTGTCACCCGTAACGATTGGCATAGAACTGGTATACTCAAACCCGAGCAACGCGCCTTTTCATTTTTATTAGCTCCAGAAGCGTCTAAGCAAACGCGACAAACATTGAACATGTTTATATCATTCCCTCCTGTACACTCGACGACAAAACGGGAAGAAATAGTTACAAAATCGCTACATAAATACATAAGTACAAATTCATTATTAACACAGCGAATATGTTACTTTGGGAGCCCGACACCTAGTCTAACTGTGTCTGACATCGATGACTTAAAAATTATGTTAGTCGTTTGTTGTTTGGTGTAAATGTTGGTTAATATGCTTTTACTTGTTGTCTTTGATGCGTAAGAAAACCGTTGTTTGTAATTTACATGAGATTATTGTTTTGAGTAAAAAAACTTTCCTGTCTTTGAGCTGATTTTTTGTTCTCAGCGGAAACTCGTTAACACATTCCGCCCCGTCGTTGGGCTCATTGTGTATGTTTGTTGCTGTTATTACTACTAGTTGCATATGCAAATTGCATGGGTGTAGTATAACTACATATTAATATGTTGTGCATGTACTATTATACATATAATAGGTATAACTGCGTGCATACACACAAGACACAAATCTTTAATAATAATAAAACCCATGTCAGAGTCTGTCCATGTGTCTTTTTATCTCATACACGCGACAAAAATTTTTGCTGAAACTTCATTGAGTACATTTATAACCTTCATATATAATGCGGCGCCAAATTTCCCATTCCTTTAACTATTACCGTTTTCGAAATTTTAAACTTTTAAATTTTTTGTCTTACTTGCCATTGTCGTAAATGTGATTGCGAATACCACTAATATATACTCCTGCTATGGTCCTGTTGTAGCTATTTGTTCTATTCAGTTTAATTACACAGTCTATAGTCAGTGAAGTAGTGAGTGCAATTACCACTTGCTACGTACAGTCTATGGAACGATAACATTATCCCCTGGCCCATTCCCTTTTGTCCGGTTGCGCTGTGTTAGTTACATCAGAGGTTCCCATTGGTGTATAAATATCAATTCGGGTATGGGTAACTCGATCCTGGAAAAACTATCTGCAAAAATAATGTTTGGTATTTTCTATCGGGTCTAGGCGTTTTCATACAAAGGGTCTTTTCATACCTGGCCCATTTCCTACCATGGTCCTTTCTTACCAGGTCAAGCTTAAAAGGCCATATCCCCCCATTGACAATATATTTGAAAAATCAATCATATAAATCAAATAATAAAAATAAATCTCAGTCGGTCAAATTAATAAAACTAGGTGCTTTATACTCATTATATATACCTATATAACAACATAATACGTTCATTGGTATTTATTTTTGCTTTTAATATTACATTTTATATTTCAAAACAGAATATATATTTTAATTCATTTCATCAAGTACGCTACATTAAGTACGTCAACCAACTTCATGACGACTTATTTTTACTACCAAACTTGCTCGCCATGTTCCCACCGGACAAGGACAATGTTCCCCGCCACTACTTGACTATATATTATATTATTTCTAATATCTGGAAAATTAAAGCAACCAGAATACTAAAATGAAAGTGCAAACATGGCCACACGTACAGAAAAGGGTCCACTGAACTGGAAATCCATCTAATCCGGTATATATCGTTGCTTTACACATAAGCACCTTCTGACCATATATTTTAACTCCAAACCAACTTGCTTACGATGTTCATATTATAATACAATATCACCAAATTGAAGTCAAACCATTCAAGTCAAGTCTAAAATATCAATACACAAGTTAGTCAAATATATAAAACTACTTTCTTATAACTTTTAACTCAATTTTCTGAATACATATTTTCATAAAGTTAATAGTACTAAGTAAGTCAACTATAGTTTTTAAACCTATTTTCATATCAATTCTTAGTCTTTTAAATAAAATTCAATGGTACAGTCATCAAAGTTAAAAGTTTTTTATAATTCACGAAAATAATTAGTCTTGCCGTTTCAATATATCCCACCAACCTAGGTAGCAAGTATAAAAATGTGTTTTGTTTGTAAATTTTCAAATTGTAAATTGTTTTTTGCATGTGTAAATAGTTATGAATTCACATACATTTTTTTAAATTTCGTGGAGGTTACTATGAATCGCCGGCAAGGTGCTGAACGATCTGTAGTTCAATAAAGGACTGTTGTTCATAAATGTCTTTATAAATTTCCATGGTATTGAACGACAAGCGAAAAAGTTGACTATCCTCGGTTCCAGCCCTCAACCGAATTATGCGAACATGGCCTTCTATTAAATGGAAAAAGTTACATTTCTGGATTTCAAAACGGGTGGTCTTGATTTCTCCCTTCGATTTTCAACTCCAAACCAATTCCCTTCTACATAGCCAACTAAATATTTCAGCTCCAATGAACTAGAGTGGAACTAGTCAGAGATTAAAATAACGAATGTCTAATTATCTGCCGTATGTGTGGCAAAGGCTAATGCAGTCCAACACTTAATTTTAAATGAATAATCTGGATCAGTTACGTAGTTTTTTGCAACCTCAGCTGCTGAATACGGCTCCACTGTCCAAAATAAAAAAGACACCCATTTTGTGTTGCGTAAGGAAAGACCACCTTAAAAGCGTTTTTCTCCTTATTCGAAATCGGTCGTTATTGAACGATTTCTAAGTTTTGGTGCAATTTCTTTAATAGCAGTAAGCATTCCTATATTTTTTGACTCGAGTTTATTTGGAAGAAGAGCAAAAACTGTGGGAACAACTTTGTTATACCAAACTACGTGTATGGTGTACAACTGAACTAATAATATATTTTGTCCGTTGGTACATGTCAGGAATTTAAAGGGTAAACAATGATGTGAAAACCGGATTAATAATTTCTCGCCTCTGCTCTTTGTCTCCAAATGTTTCGCTTTAACGTTCTTATGTCAGTTTTTATACACTGTTTGTAGCATTGACATTGGTTAATTGTTCGTTTAAACTGTTTTTATTTACATGGGGTAATTTGCGGCAAATCAGTTGAAGACGATTATCCAGAATTATACTCAAGACGTTATACGGTGCGCCATGTTTGTTAGAAATCTGCGAAGAGTTTCCGGCTGATAGAGACAGTTGACAATTATTTTATACCTACAACGTACAACTGCATATGGGAAGACTCTCCCAAAAGTTGGAGTCGTTGTAGAAAAACTATTCATCCAATGCAAATAAATGATTTTGTAGAAGCAGAACCAACTCCTGAAAAAATAAATGTTGTCCCGTAAATGAGGGTTCTTTGCAAATACATTAGCAAGGTGTTACACTACAATCGTCTGCACAGAAGATTATTGTAGAGGTTCATGATTATTTTAATAAATACTCAGTTAACCCCATAGCGCAATTTGAATCACCACGACAGTTAAGAGCGAATGTAAGGTTCAATTTCCAAAACATCAGCGTTAATTTTTTTAGGAAACTAGAAAACCGATACTGTGGTAACCACAGGAATACGTAGGGCCAAACCATATGCTGTACATTTCAGATTGATGCATTTTATACTGAGAAGATTCGTCGTATCAAACAAAACTTTTATGCACAAAACCAACCACTACCAGTTGCAGACATATTTCGCGAGTTTAAAACACAATTTACTGAAACAGAGACTGCATGGAGAGCTACACCTTTTTCTCCACTACATGAGTTAAAAAACGTTTTTAAAATTTTTGTAAAAACTTTTTAAGTAAAATCTTTTTTGTAAAAAAGGTTTAAAATATGGAAAAGAAAATATTAGGGATGCTCTGCTAATGCGTCAATATATAGTCATGTGGAGAGGAAAATATTTATCAGCTCGGGTTCCAATAAAATGTCCAAGTACAGAGAGTGCTAAGTATTGTAAAAGCATGTAAAAGCAAGTTTCCAAAGGGGCCATGATATAGACATGTGGAGAGGAAAATATTTATCAGCTCGGGTTCCAATAAAATGTCCAAGTACAGAGAGTGCTAAGTATTGTAAAAGCATGTAAAAGCAAGTTTCCAAAGGGGCCATGAGTAATTATACATGACGCAGGTAATAAATAAGCTTAATGTAGCAACAAATCTGAGTATATTTGTCATCCTAGAGTTTACATAATTATTTCTACAGGTAGTGACGACGGCATGGTGGATGTTTTTCCAGTTGCAAAAATGGATGCCCAATGAAACTGCTACAGAATAATAACATTTGTGATAAATATTTTATCTAGTTAGAAACTGATGGATAAGCTGGATAAACGTGGAAAATATATAAAAATAATTTAATTCTATTGTTGGATAATTTGAGTAATTGTTAAATTGTTTTAATTTGTATCCCGTTTTTGTGTTTAGGTTACTGACATTGCAGCCTACCATGGCACAACTGAAACTCCAAAATGTCGTTATCTAAAGCAAATATTTTTTGTCTGGCTTNAGCCTACCATGGCACAACTGAAACTCCAAAATGTCGTTATCTAAAGCAAATATTTTTTGTCTGGCTTGCAGCCAATTTTCCACTCTTCCACTCAAAATAAGCATTCGAAGCAATAAAGAAATATATTTCTAAAGAACCAATAAAGAAGAATATTTCTAAAGAACTTGTGCAACAGCAAAAGGCTACCCGAAACTTTTATGTCATTGATCATATGCTAATACAATGTGTTTCTTAGTTTTAATTTTTCGTATGCTTTTATATAATTACAGCGTTTTTAAACACCCAACTTATACGTACGCTTCGTGCATAACTACACACCTATTTGCACACCGCACACACAGTTCTACTGCTTTTATCTTACGTTTCTTCCCTTTGCATATCCGTCAAGTCAATGGCAGCTTTCTTTTTTAAATTAATAAACCAATAAATCAAATTCCAAATAAACTTTAATCATAAGCATAATGGTTTTATTCCTTTAGGGAAATGCGTGGAATCTACTTGACACAAAATAATAAATCTAGATCTATGGGTTCACCGTGTTATGTTACTAATATGATTAAGTGATCATTAATAAACGATTAATGTATGTATTTGTAGTATTAGTATTCTTACCTAGTTAGGCATAGTGGTATACCTATGCATATTATCATTACTAATGTTGTATGAAATTTTTAATGAGATGATGGTGGATCAGTGGACGAGTTGATCAATCCTCTGTTACAGTTGAACTCTGGCCATAGTCTTTTAGACAAGGGCTAGGTTATGCAAGGCTCTGGCTAACGTTGAAAGAAACGCATAAACTAGCTTTATGTGTGAGAGTTGTTAGGGAGGTAGGCATTGTAGAAATTGAATAAATAAAAATGAATTATAAGGTAAATTCAATGATGCTAAAACTAAATCGTTTTCTTGCATAACACACACAAAGTAACGTATGTAAAAAATCCATGAAACACGTAATGTGATTTGATCATTTAAATATCTTGAGAATTTCACTGTTACTGTTAATTTTTATTGTAAATTTATAAAACCCGTATGCTTTGGCCTTTTATCAAATCCTCCGTTCTTGCTTATTGCAACGTGCTTACTTGACCTTTCGCTAATTTAACCTAATTTAACTAGTAGGAGCAACCCATTACATTGTACTGTGTACCCTTCATGTGCATAGTTCATGTGTATGAAACAGGCATGATGCGTAATCGAGCGGTTTAAAACGCTGGTAAAAATACCAAACATTTTTGCAGAATTTTTTTTCCAGAATCGTGTTCCAATTTCTCGAATTAATATATTTATTCACTAATGGGAACCTCTGAGTTAACTAACACCGGGCAAAGTTACCTGGTGAGCATATATGTACCTTATAACTATATGCCGTCAACTGTACTGTAACAACTAAAGTAGCCATGTAGAACTGCAGAGATAATGAATATTATCTTTTAGTGGTGATGACTGATGATTTGTAATTCTGTGTTAATGCGCGATTAACATCCTGAAAATTGCAAATACGATATCAGGTTGATATTACCTCATTGTTTGTAGTCTGTAATATCCTGGATGTGTGAGTGTATCAGTTTTACTTTATAGTCAATTTACCGAGTCACGCTTGTTTTTGTTAGGTTTAGAGATGTAAAAGTGCAAATTTGCATATTTAAGCTCCTGTAACTGTATGCCAGCAGATACCCCTTGTACCAGATATCAAAGTTTGTTTTATTTAGATTAATATTCTATTCGTAAACACAATTTCATGGACATAAATATTGTGGATCGGTTTTTTATTATAATTTAATGGTACATTTAAAAATGATTTTATAAGTACTGTGCTTTTCTAAAAAAAATCCTGTTGTATCTTATTTGAATTTTAACTGGCTTGGCTATATAAACAACATCAGCTGACAACGACAAGCAAAGTACATACTGTGTTAATATTCAAATGAGATGTTAAAATGGAAAAAGAAATTTAGAAAAGGACAGTAATCGAATGTTTTTTCTCTTCAAGATAATAGTGACCAGTGGCCCGTTCCACAAAGACTTTGCTATTATTGCAAAGTGAAAAGCTCCTTTTAAAATATTGAACTTTTCACTTTGCAAAATAATCAAGATTTGTGGAACGCACCTCTGATGTTTTTGACCTAAATTTGAAATATGCAAACGGAAGCTCTCTATCAATAAACATAGAAGAGGATATTGACAGACTCATGCACCTGCAAATATGGCCGAAACAAAAAATTATTCACGTTGATTTTACAATAGGTAATC